>PVIH01018535.1:0-38186 GCA_004025045.1 Sigmodon hispidus
CTCCCCTCCCCTTTCATCTCACTCTTCTAAATCAAGTGTGCTTAATTCTTCCAGCTCATCCAGTCTTCCCCGGTAAGCAGATTTTCATCCAGGGACGGGCATTGATCCTAGGTTTGTTTGTTTGTTTTTCTCCATTTTCTTGTCCCCTTCTCCGTTGTCTTTGTCCAATCCATCTCTGCCATTCTCAGCCCAGCCTCCAGGTGCTGCACTTAATTCGCTTTCATCTTTTTTTTGAAGCATGTGTATTGAACATTTCAAGACTGGCCACAGAGATACCAGTCTCTTCTACATCTCTTGGGATGTGCAGGCTTAAATCTGTGTCATTTACACCCATTGAATCATCAACCTCACTATCTGTCCTCTGAATGTGGTGGGTACCATCTGCTTCCTCCTCCCTCCCTCTCCTCCTCATTGACAAGCTACAGACCAGCTTCACGATGTCTCTCAAGGACAAATCCAGCAGCCCCTTCTGAGTCATGTCCAAACTTGCCCAAGCTCCTGCAAGTATGTCCAAAAATAGTAAGACTAAATTTCAGCCCATTAAAAGTATATTCAAGATGACCTAACTGTCCCTAAAATTCCCGGTTACTGTGCTTAAAAGGAGCCTACATGCTCCTCTGGGGTTGTCACCATTTTGTACAGGCGACCAACCCCGCAAGCATGCTGGAATATTAATAAATGCTCTTTGCTCTTACATATTATTTGAGTCTAGGGTCTTCCTCCAGTGTTTACTCGGACCCTACACTTCCACTTGAGAAAAGATTTTAGTAACATTTGGACAGGAGGCAGACTACTCTTTCTTTAAATTAGATCTTCTAGTGAAATTTCATGTTCTTTCTCTTTTCTTTTTGTCTTTTTTCAGCATAAATTCAGAAGGAAGTGCATGGTGATGCATGCGGCTGTTTCCACCTCCAGGACACCCAAAGCAGACATACTTCTTTGCAATAGCTTCAAAGAAATGTCTGCACACTCTGTGAGGTTTTTTTTTTTTTTTTTTTTTTCTTCTTTTCCACCTCACTGAGTTTCTCTCGCTTTTCTCACCCTGATTCCCCATAGTGTATTTTTCAGGTTCTTCATCAGTGTAACCTCTTAGTTTTTCACGTCTTCTCTCTAATGAGGTCACGAGATAACATTTTTCTCCTTTAGTATATACTGTCTTTGATTGAAGGATGTTCACACCACAGATTTTGGATTTTTCCTTTCCTTATTTTTGTGCGGTGACTTCAGGGTTGCACACGCGTTTAGTTCCTGGAGTCCTTTTTTCTCAGCATCTTTCTTCAGTGTCTTTCCAGCTTCCCTTTGTGTAACCTGACATGGATTCTGTTGACCGAATTTCACTTGATGAGTGATAGCCATCTACTCCTCTTGCTTTGCTCCTTTCTCTCTCTCTCTGTTTATTTATTTATTTATTTATTTTTTAAATTTCCATACCTTCTATTGTCCCCTCTCCCACCCCTTCTCTCAGTCCTCCCTCAGCCTCTCCTCTGCCCCCTTCACTCCCCAGAAAAGGCAACAAATCCCAAGGTGAGTCAATTCTGGCATATCCAGTTGAGGTAGGGCCCAGTCCCTCACCCAAGTATCAAGGCTAAGAAAAGTGTTTTCCCGCTAGCCATGGGCTTCGAGGAGCCAGTTCATGGACCCAGGATAGACTCTGGTGCAAGAGGCTCCAGAACCTGCCCATGCCTTTCAACTGTCATCTACATTCAGGGGTCCAGATCTGTTCCATGAAGGTTCGTCAGCTGTTATTTCAGAGTCTGTGAGCTCCCAACAGCACTGGACTGCCTGCTCCGTGAGTCTCCCCATCGCGATCCTGATCCCTGCACTCATGTAATCTCTCCTCCCTCTCTTCAGCTGGACCAGTAGCTCTGCCTGGTGTTTAGCTGTGGATCTCTGCACCTGCCTCCATCAGCTGCTGGAAGAAGGTTCTATAATGGCAATTAGGGTGGTTATTCATATGATACTAGGGAAAGGCCAGTTTAGGCATGCTCTCCACTATCACTTGGAGTCCTAGCTGGGTTCTTGGGTGTTCCCTAGGACCAGGTTTCTCTCTAATCCCACAATGGCTCTTTTTTTTTTTTTTAATCAGGATATCCACGTCTTTGCTGTCCCTTTCTGTCGCTCTCCCCTACTATCCCATTCTCTTATGTTCTCTGTCACCTCCCTTCGCCCTCCCGCAGTATGATCACAGTTTTCTCATGAGAACTCTATTTCCCCCTTTCAGGGGGTTGTATAGATGTCTCTCCTAATGTTAGCTGCTGGGGTGGTGTGGATTGTAGCCTGGTTATCCTTTGCATTACATCTAAAATCCACTTATACCATGTTTGTCTTTCTGGGTCTGTGTTACCTCACTGAGGATGAAATACTCTCCAGATCTATTCATTTGCCTGCAAATATCAGGATGTCATTTTTAAACCACAATGTTTTAATCCATTCTTCAGGTGAGGGGCATCTAGGTTATTTTAAGGCTCTGGCTATTAGAAATAATGCCGCTATGAACATAGTTGAGATAATGGCCTTGGGGTGAGAATGTGTATCTGTTGCACGAATTCTGGTTGTAATGAAAGAAACTCAGAGCTAGATATTGGGGAAAGGCTGAAATATCAGAGAGAGAAACAGTACAGTCAAATCTCACCCAGCTATCTTCCAGCTTTCTCAGCCTCATTCCTGGTCATTTCTAATTGTTACTGTTTTCCTAAGCCTGCCTTAAATACCTTTCTACCCAGCTGTATCCCATCCAGGTTAGGATTAAAGGTGGGAGCTACTCTATTTTGGTAGTCTGCCTTGAACTCACAGAAACACAGACAGATCTCTGTCTCTGGAGTTATGGGATTAAAGGCTAAAGGCATATAGGTCACCCTCCCCCCACACCGTGCTGGGAAAAAGTGTGAGTGAGCACTGCTCTTGTTATCTGGACATCCAGAATGATCTCTGCCTAATTTGACTGTGGATTGATCTGTTGATCTGTTGATATTCCACGTTTTAAAAAAATACATATCTGTGGTGATATGTTACATATTTAATAAAACCTGAAATATCAAGAGATCAACACACAGTCAAAAACTAGGCAGACATAGCTCAGGAATTTCTTGATCCTTGAGTACAAGGCCAAACAGCTGAGATTCAATGGCATACACCTTTAATCCTAGCACAGGGAAAGCCTGGTAGTTGGCAAGAAGGGTATTTAATGTGGCATAGGCAACCAGCAGAGGCAGAAGCGACCAGGAGCTAGGCTGAGGAAGTTGGAAGATAGCTGGGTAGAATTTGACTGTGGTGTTTCCTCTCTCTGGTATTTTAGCTTTTTCTGATATTTAGCTCTGAGTCTTTTTTAATACAATCCAAATTTGTGCTACATATATCACGACATGTATCCCTTGGGTATATGCCCAATAGTGGTATTGCTGGATCATTGGGGAGATTGATTCCATTTTCTGAGGAACTGACATACAGATTTCCAAATGGCTGTACAAGTTTACACTCCCACCAGCAATAGAGGAGTGTTCCCCTTGCTCTACATCCTCTCCAGCATAGGTTGTCATTTATGTTTTTGATCTTAGTCATTATGACAGGTGTAAGATGGTATCTCAGGGTAGTGGGATTGTTACATTGTAAATAATTGTCCCACCTACTAGTTTAATAAAAACATTGATTGACTGTAGGCAGACAGGAAGTGTGGGTGGGGCTACCAGGTAGGGAAAACTCTGGGAACATCTCACAGCAGGGCAGAGATGCCAGGAGATACAGAGGAAAGAAGCTGAAATGCTGCTCTGAGAAAAGGTACTGAGCTACATGGCTAAACAAGATAAGAATCATGTGTTAGTTTAAGAGCAAGAGCTAGCAAGTTATATGCCTGGGCCCTTGGCTGATCAGTACGAAATGAATATAATCTCTTGTGTGTTTTTTGGGGGCAAAGCGGCAATGGGGCTGAGAGTGGGTCCAAACTTCTGGACTAGGCCCAAAAGTCTGGGCCAGAAACATAATACAGCAATCCTGGGTTTCTTGTTATTCCATATGAAGTGGAGTATTGTTCTTTCAAGATCTGTGAAGAATTGTGTTGGGATTTTGAAGGAGATTGCATTGAATCTGTGGATTGCTTTTGGTAAGAATGTCATTTTTACTATGTTGATCCTACTTATCCAGGAGCATGGGAGATGTTTTTCATTTTCTGATACTTTCTTTAATTTCTTTCTTCAATGACTTAAAGTTCTTGTCATACAGATCTGTCACTTCTTTGGTTAGAGTTATCCCAAGATATTTAATGCCATTTGTAGCTATTGCAAAGGGTGATGTTTCCTTGATTTCTTTTTTCAGCCCTTTTATCATTTGTGTATAGGAGGGCTGTTGATTTTTTTTTTTTAGTTAATCTTGTATTCTGCTACACTGCTGAAGGTGTTTATCAGTATAGGAGTTCCCTGGTAGAATTTTGAAGGTCACTTATGTATACTATTATATTATCTGCAAATAGTGATGGTTTGACTTCTTTCTTGATTTGTATCTCCTTGATCTCCTTTTATTGCCTTATTGCTTTAGATAAAACTTTGAGAACTATGGGGAGAGTGGATAGCCTTGTCTTGTTTCTTATTTTAGTGGAATTGCTTTGTGTTTCTCTCCATTTAGTTTGATGTTGGCTGACGGCTTGCTGTATATTGCCTTTATTATGTTTAGGTATTTTCCCTGTATCCTTGATCTCTCCAGGACTTTTATCAGGAAGGAGTGTTGGATTTTGTCAAAGGGTTTTTTAGCATTTAATGAGATGATCATATGATTTTTTTTTCCTTTCAGGTTGTTTATGTGATGAATGACATTGATAGTTTTTTGTATGTTGAACCATCCCTGCATCTCTGGGATGAAGCTAACTTGATCATAATGGATGATTTTTTTGATATGTTCTTGAATTTGGTTTGACAGTATGTTATTGAATATTTTTGCATCAATGTTCATGAGGGATATTGGTCTGTAATTCTCTTTCTTTGTTGCATCTTTGTGTGGTTTGGGTATAAGGGTGACTCAGCCTTATAACAAGAGTTTGACAATATTCCTTCTATTTCTATTGTGTGGAACAATTTGAGGAGTATTGGTATTGGTTCTTTTTTGAAAATCTGGTAGAATTCTGCATTGAAACCATCTGGCCCTGGGTTTTTTTTTTTTTTTTTTTTTTTTTTTTTTTTTTTTTTTTTTTTTTTTTTTTTTTTTTTTTTTTTTTTTTTTTTTTTTTTTTTTTTTTTGGTTGGGAGACTTTTAATAACAGCTTCAATTTCCTTGGGTGTTATAAGTATTTAGGTCATTTATCTAGTACTGATTAAATTTTAATAAGTGGTACCTGTCCAGAAAGCTGTCCATTTATTTTAGATTTTTCTATTTAGTGGAATAAAGGTTTTCAAAGTATAATCTAATGATTCTCTGGATTTCCTCGGTGTCTGTTATACCCCCTTTTTCATTTATAATTTTGTTAATTTGAATATTCTCTTTCTGCCTTTTGTTACTTTGGATAAAGGATTGTCTATCTTGTTAATTTTCTCAAAGAACAAACTCTTTAATTCATTGATTCTTTGTATTGTTCTCTTTGTTTCAATTTTATTGATTTCAGCACTGAGTTTGAGTTTGATTATTTTCTGGCATCTACTCCTTCTAGGTGAGCTTGTATCTAATTGTTCTAGAACTTTCAGCTGTGCTGTTAAGTCTTTTGTGTGAGATTTCTCCAGGTTTTTTTTTTAATGTAGGCATCTAGTATTATGAGTTTTCCTCTTAGCACTGCTCTCATTGTGTCCTATAAATTTGGGCATGTTGTGGATTCATTTTCATTGATTTCTAGGAAGTCTTTGATTTCTTTCTTTACTTCTTCTTTGATCTAGAGGTGGTTTAATTGAAAGATATTCAGTTTATTTGAGTATGTAGGCTTTCTGTGGTTTGTGTTGTTGTTGAAATATAACTTTAGTCCATGGTAGTCTGACAGGATACTAGGAATTATTTCTATTTTTTGTATCTATTCATATTTGCTTTATGACTGAGTATGTGGTTAAGTTTAGAGAGAGTTCCGTGGGGGTGCTGATAAAAAAGTTTATTCCTTTGTATTTGAGTGGAAAGTTCTGAATATATCTATTAAGTCCATTTGAGTCATAACATCTGTTAGATCCCTTACTTCTCTGTTAAGTTTCTGTCTGGTAGACTTATCCATTGGTGAGAGTGGGATATTGAAGTCTCCCACTATTAATGTGTGGAATTTGATTTGTGATTTAAGCTTTAGTAATGTTTCTTATATGTATGTGGGTGCCCTAGTATTGGGAGCATAAGTGTTCATTTGATGGATTTTTCCTGAGATGAATAAATAATGTCCATCCTGATCTCTTTTAATTGATTTTAGTTTGAAGTCTATTTTGTTAGATATTAGGATGGCTACACCAACTTGTTTCTTAAGTCCCTTTGATTGGAAAGACTTTCCCCAACCTTTTACTCTGAGCCAGTATCTGTTTTTGAAGTTGAGATGTGTCTCTTGTATGCAGCAGAAGGATGGATTCTGTTTTTGTATCCATTGTGTTAGACTGTGTCTTTTTATAGGTGAATTGAGTCCAATGACATAAAGGGATACTAGTAGACAGTGATTGTTAGTTCCTGTTATTTTTTGATGGTAGCATGTGTGCATGTTTCCCTTCTTTGGGTTTTTCTTCTATGGTATTATCTTTTTTTTTTTTATTTTTTTTTTTAAAAAACTTTATTTATTTATTTGCCTTGGTGTTTGCCTGGAACTGGAACTACAGACAGTTGTTAGCTGCCATGTGGGTGCTGGGAATCGAACCCGGGTCCTCTGGAAGAGCAGACGGTGCTCTTAACTGCTGAGCCATCTCTCCAGCCCCCTATGGTATTATCTATTGCTTGCAGTTTTGTGGTTGTACCTAGCTTCCTTAGGTTGGAGTTTTCCTTCTAGTACTTTCTTCTGTAGGGCTGACTTTGTGGATAGGTAGTGTTTAAATCTGGTTTTGTCATGCAATATCTTGTTTACTCCATCTATGGTAATTGATAGTTTTGCTGGGTATAGTAGTCTGGGCTAGCAATAGTGATCTCTCAGTGTCTGGCCATGACCTTCTGGCTTTCATTGTTTCCATTGAGTAGTCTGGTGATATTCTGATGGGCCTGCCTTTATAAGTTACTTGGCCTTTTTTCTTTGCAACTCTTAATATTCTTTCTTTATTTTGTAGGTTTAGTGGCTTGATTATTATGTTGCAAGCAGACTTTTTGGGGGGGTCTAGTCTATTAGGTGTTCTGTATTCTTCTTGTATCTTTATAGGTATTTCCTTAAGGAAAATTTTCTTTTATGATTTTGTTAAATATATTTTCTGTGCCTTTGATCTGGTATTCTTCTCCTTCTTTTATTCCTCTTCTTCTTAGATTTTCATGGTGCCCCAGATTTCCTAGACATTTTGTGTTATGACTTTTTTGGTTTTAGTGTTTTCTTTCCTTTTTTTTTTTAAAAAAATATTTTTATTTTATGTAAATTGGTGCTTTGCCTGCATGTATAACTGTGTAGGGGTATCAGATCTTGGGATTATGGACAGTTGTTAGCTACCATGTGGATGTTGGGAATCTAACTCAGGTCCTCCAGAAGAACAGTCAGTGCTGTTAACCACTGAGCCATCTCTCTAGCTCTGGTTTTAGTGTTTTCTTTGACTGACATATCTACTTCTGCTATTGAATGTTCCACACCAGATATTCTCTCTTCCATCTATTGCATTCTGTGGGTTATACTTGCATCTGTAGTTCCAGTTCATTTCTTCAGATTTTCTATTTCTAGCATTCCCTCAGTTTGTGTCTTTTTTATTACTTCTGTTTAAATTTTTAAATCTTGAAATATTTCCTTCATTTGTTTGATTGCTTTCTCTTGATTTTCTTGTTTTTCTTTAAGAGACTTGTTGATTTCTTCCAATTTTTTGTTTGCCTTTTTTTTCTATTTCTTTAAGGAAGTTTTTTTTATTTCCTCTTTTAAACCCTCTATTATCTTCATAAAGTTGTTTTTAAAGTAGTTTCCTTTTGCTTCTTCTACAGTGTCATGATCAGGTCTTGTTGTTGTAGAACCACCAGATTCTGGTGGTGCCATATTGTTCTTTATGTTATTATATGTATTCTTACACTGGTGTCTGCCCATTGCTTCCTTGGATCAATGTAGGATTTGTCTGTATCTTAGGGAGCTAATTTTGGAGCAATCTGTTCTGGCTGTGTCTGTGTCTCAGGAAGCCCGTCTTGGTCCAATCTGGGCTCTTGGTCCATTTGAGGAAGTGTATTCTGTGTCACAGTAGCTGTTCTTGGTGTAGTAAGAGCTGGCTGATTCTGTGTCTCAGGGATCCAGTCTTGGTCCAATATGAGCTCTTGATTCAGAAGGAGTTCTTGATCCTGTAGGGGTTCTTGATCCAAGAGGTGTTGAGGAATTGTAGGTCTTGGGTAGCTACTTTTGATCCAATAGGTGCTGAGGAACTGTGGGACTCAGGTAGCCACTGAGGTCATGAGATGATAGGTGAGTTGAGGGTTGGGTAGGATTTGTAGTTGTGGATGTCCAGCAAATTGGATTTAACTGGAGGGTTCTGGCCTGCAGGGGTTTTCCATGCTGTCCTAGATTTAGGGGAGAGATGAGTGGGGGTGCAGTTCCAAGGGTTGTGTCCCAGGGTCTGGCTCTGGCTAGGCTGAGTGAAGTGTAACACGTCTCTTGGTCCAATAGATGCTGAGGTACTATGGGTCTCAGGTAGCCGCTGCTGAGGTGAGATCACTGGGTGATGGGGTGGGTTGAGGGTCGGGGCAGGGTTTGTAGTTGGGGTGTCTAGCACCCTGGATCTTCCTGGGGGTTCTGGCTGCTTTGCTCCTCTCTTATCCTTAGACAGAGACGTTCGGCCTCCATGATCCTCTCCTTCTTGTGGCTCCAGCCCGAGACAGAAAATCTTATTTTGTAAGACAGTTTTTTTTTTTTTTTTTTGCTTGTTTGACTGTTTTTTATTTTTGTTTTTGTTTGTTTGTTCCTTTGTTTTGAGGTAAAATCTTGCTATTTAGTCCCAGCTGGCTTCACACTCATTCTCCTGCCTCCGTGTTGTGGGTGGTGTGGTTAGTGCTTTCTGTCTTCTTCATCCTGTGCTATAAAGCTACCGACAGAAACAGAGCATCCCAAGCTCCTCTCTATCATTAGGACATCTAAGTGAAGCTTGGGCTGTGTCTCTCTTTGCTGGACAACTCATGGTCCATAGGGTTGAGCACAACAGGGATGTATACAAAAAATTCTGTTTTAAGGGCTGGAGAGATGACTCAGCAATTAAGAACACTGGCTGCTCTTCCAGAGGACGGGGTCTGGTTCCTATCACTTGTGTGCCAATTACAACCATCTAATCCAGTTCTAGGGAATCTAACACCTCTGTGGGCACCAGCTTACGTGTGATTCTTCATATACACACATGGAGGCAAGACACCTACACATAAAATAAAAAGACACTAATCTTGGGGTTTGAGAGTTGGGTTAGCAGTTAAGAGAACTTGTTTCTCTTACAGAGAACTCTGGTTTGGTTTCCAGTGCCCATGTGGTGGCTCAGAACCATCAGTGACTTCAATTCTAGAGACTCTGACCTCTGGCAAGTACCAGGCATGAACATAATATGTGTGTGTATGTGTGTGTGTGTATCTATATATTTATTGGAAAAACACATACACATATGATACATTAATTTCTATTTAGTTACTTATTTTAAAATTGATTAATTAAAAATTTATCAGTTAAAATATAAATTAATTTAATTAAATTATTTAAAATGTTGTTTTAACCAAGGTATGGTGGCACATATTTGTAATCCCAGCACTTGGGAAGCAGAAGTGTGTGGTGATATATTTTATATTTAAAAGTATAGTCCGGAATATCAGAGGACAGAGTCAAGCCATAAAGGTCGGGGAGTGGTGACCCTCACCTTTATTCCCGTTACTTGGGAGGCAGAGATCCATCTGCATCTTCGTGAGTTTAAGGCCTAACAGCCAGGCAGTGGTAGCTCACACCTTTAATCCTAACTCTAGGAATGCTGAATGAGGAAGTGAGACAGCTGGGAGAGGGAGAGAAGGGAGGAGCTCAGCTTTTCCTGCCGCTTCCGAGGTCAACTGAGGAAGGAGGGGTTTGGGGTTGGAGGATTCATGGAGACAGGCCTGAGGAGTTGGCTAGGTGAGAAGTGGCTGTGGTGTGTTTCTCTGTCTCTGTGATATATCAGCTTTTTCTCAATATCTGTGTTTTTATTATAATACTAAATAAAATTTGTGTGATGTAAGTGTGGGGATTTGGAGTTTAAGGGCAGCCTTGACTACACAGTAAGTTCCAAGCCATCCTTAGGTACATTAGTGAGATCCTCTCTCAAAATAAAACAAATTTTTAAAGCCACACATACAAAAACCTTCTTTTAAAGTCACAGACTGGGACTGGAGATACAGTGGGTTGGCTGTAAATTCCGGCTGTGTGATATGACCCTGGACAGGCTGCTTAGCATCCCTTATCCTCAGCTTCCTGTGTGACCTGCCTTTATGGTGAGGATGCTGTTGCAGGAGCCTGGCCAAGGGCTTCCAGTCAGTAGGTGCACAGGAAATAGTTGACTTCTTGAAGAAGCCGTTCTCAACCTATTTGTTGTGACTCCTTTGAGAGTCAGATGACACTTTCCCAGGGTCACCTAGGAAAACACAGATATTTACATTAGGATTCATGAAGTAGGAATGAAGATAATTTTATGGTGAGGAGGCTCACCATAACATGAGGAACTGTATCAAAGGGTTGTAGCATTGGAAAGGTTGAGAGTCACTACTAAGGAAGTCTGCCCTGCTGCCTCATGACAGCATGAGGATTCTGACCTGGACAGCCATGCCAGCCACTCCTCCAGTGAAGGCAAGGCTGGGCAAATGAAGACTTCTTCTGGACAGAACTCTGTCCATGCAAGGCATGTCTAAGAGTTCCCACAAAACCCATTAGCAGGGAGGAACCCATGCCCTGGGGTTTAAATTCTCATTCTGCTCCTTTCTCCTGCATCCTCATTGTACTCTTCTGTTTGTTGGGGGTCATGAGCTTGCCTATCACTTTGGGATGTTAGGAGGATGAAATGCCCTCAAAGGGTTGGATGTGTGAAAACATTTAATAATGTAGCTGAAGGTGCTGGGGAACTCCTGACATCCTGGCACTTGAAACGAAAACAAACAAAACAAAAAAGTGAACCTTGAATACCACTCATGAGCCTGTCTTCACACCCTTCATGTCACTGGCTTATCCAGCTGGCCACAGATAGCAGCCCCCTCTCTGGCAAAGAGGCCCAGATAGACCCAGACATCACCAGTTGCCATGAGTTCAGTGCCAGCCTGAGGTACACAGTAAGTGATGTCTGGAAAAGACAAAGGTTGAGGCCAGATCAGAAGCTCAGTCAATAAATGCTTGTCTTGCAAGCTTGAGTTTGCTTGTTTATTTTACTTATTTTTGAGGACTAATATGATTTTACTACTAATCAAAGGATACTTCATAAACAGCCATCAAGGAAAGGAACCGGATGTGGTGGCTTTTCATCTCAGCACTTGGGAGGCAGAGACAGGTAGCAGATCTCTGAGTTTGAAGCCATCTGGTCTACAGAGCAAGTTCCAGGACAGCCAGGGCTGTTACTCAGAGCAATCCTGTCTGGAAAAAACAAAAACCAATAAGCAAAACAAAAAAGAGTCCTGAAAGGAATTCACAGATAGAGCAGAGCTGGTCCCAGGCAGTGGTCACCTCTGCAGGTGGGACATCTGCATGCCTCTGGATGCATGGTCTCATTTTACATCAGGTTCTGAACAACTTTCTTGTTAGACAGCTTGGAGATGGAGGGCCGAGGTCACTCAGCAGGCTGCACCAGGAGAGACACAGGGGACAATGTTCTCCTATTTCCAAAGCTTTCCCATCTTCCTGACAATGCACCTCCCGTTCACACACACAGGCAAGCTTTCAGCATGTCAGGTGTTTACTTGCACCCATGACCACAGGTTCACACACAGGCAAGCTCTGCAGCATGTCAGCCGTTAGCTCGCACCCACAGCCTCACCCCTCACCCCATACTTTGCTCTGTGTATTTTTGCTGCAGTGCACACTCTCCCACCCTGCTCCGCCCAACAGTATCTTGCTCACCTCCGAGCCCCTCTCTAGCAGACTTATTTCCTGCCTCCTTCTGAGTGTTGGCTGGAGAGTGGATGGGCTCTTCTGGGCTGATCTGACTTGAGTTCTACCCTGTGCTTTGCAGACTTGAGCTTAAGTCTTCCTGTAACAGAGTCAATATCGTCCAAAGTTATCTCAATTTAGTCTTTAAGATAAAATTGTGGGGCTGGAGAGATGGCTCAGTGGTTAAGAGCACCGTCTGCTCTTCCAAAGGACCCGGGTTCAATTCCCAGCACCCACATGGCAGCTAACAACTGTCTGTAGTTCCAGTTCCAGGCAAAACACCAAGGCAAATAATTAAATAAATAAATAAAAGTGTTTTTTTTTTTAAAAAAAAAAAAAAGATAAAATTGTGGAACAGTGGTGCCTCAAGCCTTTAAACCCAGCACTTGGGAAGACGAGGCAGAGGGAGCTCTGTGATTTGAGGCTAGTCTGGTCTACAAATCAAGTTCCAGGACAGACAGGGCTGTTACACAGAGAAACCCTATTTTGAAAAACCAAAACCAAACCAAACCAAAAACAAACAAACAAACAAAAAACAAAACAACAACCTAAAACAAAACAAAGTGTAGCAAAAGATTAAGCTATTAGAGACTGGGGAAGTGTTTGATAGGTCCTCAGAAGTCAGAGCCTGGGGATGAAGCTCAGTTGTTAGAGTACTTGCCTAACAAAGCCCTGGGTTCAGTCCCCAGCACCTCATAAACTGGATGTGATCATTTATGGTAATCTCACAATCAGGAGGTAGAGGCAGGAGGATCAGAAATTCAAGGTCATCCTCAGATATGAACTTAATGCCAGCTTGGGATACCTGAGGCCCTACCTCAAAAGAAAAAAAGAAGTCAGCTCTTAATGGCTTCAACCAAGGTCCATGAGGCTGCAGCTGGCTGGACCAACATCTGCATGTTCCCAGGCTGTGGTGATGGACTGGGCTCAGCTGGTAGAAGCAGGCTGTTGCAGGACAGCTGGCCATGGGTGACGTGGGCAGCCTGTGTGTGGAGGAAGGTTAGCACCTGGAAGAACAGTCTGCCAGATACACTGGGTACTGAGAGTCCCACACCAAGGCCTCCCAGCCAGATGACCTTGGGCACAGCGTGTCCTAGACTCTTCTTCTTTGTATCCTATTACATGAATAGCCCTTCAAGACCCCATAAACATGGACATAAGAGCCTGGGAGCAGGACCATGTAACCATGGTCAGGTCACTTTGCCTCTGTGGGCCTTAGTTTCTTCAGATGTAAAACAAGGCTGGTTTACAGCCTGAGTTCCAGGACATCCAGGGCTGTAAAACAGAGAAAAACCATTTCAAAAAGCAAAAACAAACAACAAGAACCAAACAAACAAAAGACAAAAACAGACAAAAAAGAGATCCTGTCTCAACAAACAAAAAAGTAGTAATAATAATAATAAACACTCCCCACAGCATCTGCAGTGTACAAGTGTACATCCTGGTTCTTAGGCCTCCTGGCTCAGATTAAACCACTTGTCCAGATACTCTGTATCTCCATCTTGTGGCTGGTAGATTGTAGGACTTTGTGGCCTCTGTGCTTATGTGCCCATAATAAACCTATTTGCTTCTACTTTTTTGGAGAATCCTTGCTAGCAACAGGCTGATATGTACCTCAGACCACAAGTATTTAAGGACCTGATGCACACTGAACCCTTAATTTTGTTACTGTAAAGGAGGCAGCAGCTTGGTAGGTCCATATGGTGCCATGGGGAGGGGGACACACTTTCCTGAGTGTGGAAATTGGTGGGATTTCCTCTTCTCCTTTTCAGGTCGCTTTGCCCATCACTTCTCTTGCAGCTTCTGTGTCCTTCTCTGTAGGAGGGACAGTTTTTTCCTTTCATTTGGAGCAGCAGTGGCCATCAAGGTTAGATGTGGGCAGGAGTTACCGGGAGAGAGGAGAGGGGAGCGATGGATGTGTGGGAGGCTAAATAGTGCTCTCCAAGGGCTAGGGCACCGCTCCAGGATAGAGCACTTGCCTAGAATGCGTAAGGCCAGGATTTCATCCTCAGAACCAGGGGCTGGAGAGGTGGCCCTGTGCATATGAGGACTTGCAGAAGACCTGAATTTAGGTCCTGGCCCTGCCTGGCAACTAACAATTGGAACTCCAGTTCCAGAGGTCTGATGCCACCTTCTGGCCTCCTCCAGTACTGCAAGTACATACACATACTACACTCATACACATAAAATAAAAATTGTGGTGATGTTGATCCAGTAGTAGTGGTACATAACTTTAATCCCAGCACTCAGGAAGCAGAATCAGGTGGATCTTTGGTTAGTTCAAGTTCTAGGCCAGCCTGATCTATATAGTGAGTTCCAGGGCAGCCAGAGCTATATAATGAGACTCTGTCTTCAAAACAAAACAAGCAACAAAATTATAGTGATGCAATATTAGGAAAATATCTCTTATACTCTAAAAGACTGGAACTTTTGCTGGGCCTCATAGACAGGGTTTTTCATACACCTTGAGGTCATTTTAGACTTGAGACTGCTGTCCTACTGTGTACTCAGCATGTTTGCTTAATGCCTTCAACAGAGCAATGTAGCAGTATTATTTGCCTTGGATTTCCCGTGTAGCTAACCTTTATAACCTAAGTCAATGCAAGTCTGTAATCTTAAATTATGCACTCTTCCACACCCTGGACCCAGAGTATAGATTTTATGTTCTGATAATCATTTGCTGAAAACAGCAAAAATAAATATCAAAAGTAGACTTATAAAATAAATACCCATCATAAATGTTGAATGCAACATTTGGATATTGCTTAATAAACAACAATATTTCTAGTTCTGTTTGCTGTCTGGGTCAGTTGCAGTCGGTGATGTCATCCCTTGTAAGACTCTTAAAGATTTCTGTAAAGTGTCCCATTTCTTCTCCATGTGACACTTTCTATGCTGTGCAAAGCCCTTTGTTAGGACAGACACCTTCAGACACACAGACAGAGACTCATTCACCAGACAGCCTTCAGGCAGGCAGATTCCTACTCAGATAAGAGGTCAGCGGTCACAAGGAGATGGAAGCAGAGAATTCACATCTGGGCTAGCTTTTGTTAAGTGACACCAAGGATTTCTCTCCTTAGTGTGATGATAGTGATGTATTATTGGTGACTCAGAGTTAATCACTAATGTGTTTAATCTACACAGAAACAACAAGCAAAATATTTTAAAAATTTAAACCAAAAATATACACACAAAATTAGATATAAATAATGGCCCCTGGGGGCTGACGAGATGGCTCAGCGGTTAAGAGCACCGTCTGCTCTTCCAGAGGACCCGGGTTCGATTCCCAGCACCCACATGGCAGTTAACAACTGTCTGTAGTTCCAGTTCCAGGCAAACACCAAGGCAAATAAATAAATAAAGTTTAAAAAAAAAAAAGAAAGCTTAAAAAAAAAAAAAAAAATAATGGCCCCTGAAAACTTCCATTCCCCCGATCCTGGTACCTGTCACTGTTCACTATATGTCAAAAAAGACCCTGAGAGGTGGCAGAGGAACCAGGTGAGTCCACTACAGTCACAGAGATACCCCTAAAAGGCAAGTATAGGTAGGGTGAGAGTCAGCAGCAGGAGTCACAGAGGAGATCATGAGGAAAGAGCCATAGGCCAAGGGAAGCAGCAGCCTCAGGGCTGGAAGAGCCTCCCAAAGGCTGTACTTCTCAAGGACTGTTATGTGTGAATGATGCAAGTCTCTGAGCTTGTGGTTGATTGCTAGCACAGCTTTAGGAAATTAACACAGTGGGAGAGCGGCTGCCTCCATTTACTCAGGACCCTGAGTAGTGGGCTTATGTGGTAGGGAAGCTGGTTAAGTAAGGTGTGCAGCTGAGTGTGAATGTGTGTGTGTGTGCCCTCGCAAAGCGCATAATGTGTGCAAGGATGCAGGATTAGATAGAGCATCCCCTCCCAATGCTCTAAAGCTATGGGGACTGGATGAAGGGCTCAAGAGTTCCAGTTGCAGGTCTAGTTATGATCCTAAGTCACCTGTGTGATCTCAGGCAGTCTCTGTGCGTCTGAGTCTTCACTTAATTCCTGCCAACCACAGAAGTTTGACATGGAGCCCTATGGGCCTAGCCATCTCCATCTCTGTCATTGGGTAGCAGGCAGGCTTGTTTGGATGGTTGGCTTCAGAGAAGAGCAGGTGAGGTTGTGCCTAGCATGGAGCTGTGTGGCTGATTGCCCTCTAGCGGATGACTCTGGATCGGCAGAGAAGTTTCTTTTCTCTCATTGGGAAGGGTGTTCCCCTGGGAGGGTCTGACACGGAGTAGGGATCCCATGAGTCTCAGGAAGTACAGGAGGGTCCCTCCAACACAACACAGGCCCAGAACCCCAGGACAAGACCTTATATGGAAACTGGATCTTGCCAACGTGATCAAAGAGAAATAAATGGAAGGTACTGGGTCAAGGTCCCATCAGTCTCCGTGGTCCTCTGAAGAAGAGGAAACAGATACCTGAAGGGACAGCAGTGCCAACAACAATCCCAGGTCATCTGAAGTCATAGACAAACACTGTGGTGAAACCACCAAGGACCAAGAACTGTGTGATCCTCAGTGCTGGGGTCAGTGAGATGCCCATCTTGGCTCCAAGAGGAGTTTTGTAGGTGCTGCTGAGACTCTCTTTGGACCCTCGCTAGTGACCTCGGCGGGAAAGAGGGCAAACAGTGTTAGGATTTGGAAATCCTGGCTGTAGTCGGATAGGATGGGAATCCTCATGCGTGGGTATTGAGACTTTCTGTTCTTGAACTGTGGAGTTTCTTTTTTCCTTTTCTTTTCCTTTTCTTTTCTTTTTCTTTATCTTTCTTTCTTTCTTTTTTTTTTTTGAGGGTTTTCTGAGTTGAGACCTACCCCCTCAGAGGTTTTAAACCTCTCTCTATAAAAAAAAAAGAAGTATAAAAAATGGTGCATGTCAGCAAAATGGCTTAGCAGGTAAGTTCTTTGCCCTCCATACTTGTAACGTCTTACACATGTGAATACACATGACTGGGGGGCATGGCATGGGACACACAAAAGTGTCACACATGTAATCTCAACACTCAAGATGAAGAAAAAAGTGAATCTCTGTGAATTCAAGGCCAGCCTAGTCTACATATCAAGTTTCAGGCCAGCCAGGATTACAGAGTTAGACTTTGTCACAGAAGCAAAAGAAAACAGACAAAAATGAACAAGTCTGGAGAGCTGACTCAAAAATTAAGAGTACTTGCTGTAGCCCAGAGTCTGGGAGTCAAAGCCGGTTGTCAACCCAGTCTCATACCACACTCATCTTCCTTTTCTTTTTCAACATGATAGATGCTGCTGTGTCCTTCGCCAAGGATTTCTTGGCAGGTGGAGTGGCCGCAACCATCTCCAAGACGGCGGTAGCGCCCATCGAGCAGGTCAAGCTGCTGCTGCAGGTGCAGCATGCCAGCAAGCAGATCACGGCAGATAAGCAATACAAGGGCATTATAGACTGCGTGGTTCGTATCCCCAAGGAACAGAGAGTCCTGTCCTTCTGGCAGGGTAACCTGGCCAATGTCATCAGATACTTCCCCACCCAGGCTCTCAACTTTGCCTTCAAAGATAAATACAAGCAGATCTTTTTGGGTGGTGTGGACAGGAGGACCCAGTTTTGGCGCTACTTTGCTGGGAACCTGGCATCAGGTGGTGCCGCTGGGCCACATCTTTGTGTTTTGTGTATCCTCTTGATTTTGCCCGTACCCGTCTAGCAGCTGATGAGGGCAAAGCTGGAGCTGAAAGGGAGTTCAAAGGCCTTGGTGACTGCCTGGTTAAGATCTACAAATCTGATGGGATTAGGGGCCTGTACCAAGGCTTTAATGTGTCAGTACAGGGCATTATCATCTACCGAGCTGCCTACTTCGGTATCTATAACACTGCAAAGGGAATGCTTCCAGATCCCAAGAACACTCACATCTTCATTAGCTGGATGATTGCACAGTCTGTCACTGCTGTTGCTGGTCTGACTTCCTATCCCTTTGACGCGGTTCGCCGTCGTATGATGATGCAGTCAGGACGCAAAGGAACTGATATCATGTATACAGGCACAATTGACTGCTGGAGGAAGATTGCTGGTGATGAAGGCAGCAAGGCTTTTTTCAAGGGTGCATGGTCCAACGTTCTCAGGGGCATGGGTGGTGCCTTTGTGCTTGTCTTGTATGATGAGATCAAGAAGTAGACGTAATTATGTCTTAGGTGTTCTCCCCAAGAACAGGCATGTTGTATAATACACCATATCTTGAACATTCTGGACAGATTCTCTGGTCTTGTCTGTTTTATCAATGGCAACTATTTACCAGTTGAAAAGTGGGAAGTAATAATATTCATCTGACCAGTTTTCTCTTAAAGCCATTTCCATAATGACAATAATGATGGGACTCAATTATATTTTTTATTTCAGTCACTCCTGATAATAAAAATTGAAGAAATAAAAATATCTAAAGACAAAAAAAAGAGTACTTGCTCTCTCTCTTTCTCTCTCTCTCTCTCTCATGGCTCAGAGGTTAAGAGCACTGACTTTTCTTCCAGAGGTCCTGAATTCAATTCCCAGCAACCACATGGTGGCTCACAACCATTTATAATGGCATCTGTTACCCTCTTCTCTATACTGTATACATAATAAATAAATCTTTTTAAAAAAAAAAAAAAAAAAGATTACTTGCTCTCACAGAAGATCTGAGTTGGGTTTCCAGGAGCCACAAGGCAACTCACAACCCTCCATAACTGCAGTTCCGGGGGATTTGACATCTAAACCTTTTAGAGATGAGGAACACACGGTTCATATATATGAAGACAAACAAACGTACACATAATCTAAAAACATAGTTTAAAAGCACAAAGTTATCTATGTTATTGCTAGAAAGCATTTGGGCTTGGTTTCAAGCAGCTCCACAACACCTGGCCAGCAGGGGGTGCAACAGTCTTAGGCAGTAAGAGAACCCTAGGTGTCTGGGCCAGCTGAGCACCAGAGGCAGCCTCTGGGAGGCTGGAGACACAAACTAGAGTGAGCCCTCATTTTAATGGAGCAGGAGTCCGTCCTAGAGAGCAAGCGAGGAGAAAGGGCCGCCCAGGGTGACTCAGCATCTCACACCTCCCTCTGTTTCAGTATTCCTGCTGGGAACTGTGTGCGAACTAAGGGAGGAGACAAGAGAGCGCCAGGACAAGCCAAGGTTCCTGGGTACGCTGTGTGGGCTTCTGCCTGTGTTGGGCACCACCTGCTTTCTATAGAGGGTGATGTAAAGTGGTGACGTCATGTGGCACCTTCCTTCTAGGCTAAAGCATCTTTGTTGCTGTTTTCAAATCAGGCTTTCTCTGTGCATCCAGGTTGTCCAGAACCAGCTCTGTAAACCAGGCTGGCCTTGAACTCAAGAGATCTGTTTGCCTCTGCATGACAGGGTATCACTATGTAGCTCTGGCTGTCCTGGAACTAGCTATGTAGACCAGGCTAGACACAAATTTAAGATATCTGCCTGTCTCTGCCTCCAAGTGCTGTGATTAAGGGCATGCGTCACCACACCCAGCTGAGAGGCATCTTGCAATTTTGAACCTTTTGCAACTTAAGCTCTTTCTCTCTTCGAGTGTGTGTGTGTGTGTGTGTGTGTGTGTGTACGTGTAAATACATGTGTGTATGTATGGAGGCCAGATGCTGACACTGAATATCTTCCTCCCCCCCATTGTTATTTTAATACAGTGTCTCCCACTGAGTCCTGGAGCTCACCAATTAGGCAAGACTGAGATCCCCAGGGATCATCCTGTCTCCACCTCCATCATTGTGACTACAGGTGCATTTCCATCATGCCCCACTTTTTACGTTGTATTCAACGTAAAAAGTTGAATTCATTGGGAGTTGAATTCAGCTCCCAATGCTTGAAATAGCAAGCCCTTTACCAAATGAACCATAGACGCAGCTCTGACATTTGCATTTTCTAAACACTTTTTTATTTTATTATTTGCCTTGGTGTTTGCCTGGAACCAGAACTACAGACAGTTGTGAGCTGCCATGTGGGTGCTGGGAATTGAACCTGCATCCCCTGGAAGAGCAGACGGTGCTCTCAACCACTGAGCCATCTCTCCAGCCCCGACCTTTGCATTTTCTAAGCAAGGTCCCTGAGCGGTAGCAATCAGGAGCTCTCTGGACTCTGGCACCCTGATATCTTCTCTGAGGGCTGGTGGCTCTGGTGATGGACTGCTATCTGGGTCGGCTTCAGCAAACACAGTTTAGAGCTGAGTGGGGGAGGAAGGAATGCTTGCCACGTGACCAGGAGCTTGGCACTTTGGCTCTATGAGTCTCTTCTGCACACAGGAAGGTCTGAACCCAATTCTGCAGAAGTAGAAACAGAAAGCAGCCTCGTGTGACATAAAAATGTCACCTAGTTTCACCACATAGAGGCCTCTCTGTCCTCAGACAGACTTATATAGAAGCCGGCGAGCTCACTGATAACAGCCAGCATCGGGGCTTCCATACCAGTTGATTGATTGTGCATTGGGGATACAATGACTCTCCCAAGCACAATATTGCCAAACAGTTTGCCTCAGTGATGAGCCTCTGAGACAGCAATACTCTTAGTATTACATCACGAAAAGGACCCTCCCCTGTATCTTCCTCCTGCTGTCTACTACCCACTATCCACTGCCAGTCTGACCTTGAGGCAAACAGGAGGCGAAACCACAGTGCAGAACACTTGGAAAGTATTCTGGGAGCAGTCGTCATAACTGTGAAGAGAGCAAAGACAAGAAATATCAGAGGCACTTTCAGCCTAGAGGAGCCCAGAGAGACAGGGCAGACGAATGTAACTCCGATGTCTCTCAGAGGAGAGAGCATGCAGAGCAAACAAGCCTTTGGGTTTGAGCCCCAGTGTCTAAAAATAAATAAACAAACTAAAAATGTCTTCAGAGGGGCTGGGGAGGTGGCTGAACAGGTAAGACCACCTGCCACACAAGCCCCGTGACCTGAGTCTGATCCCTGTGACCAACATAAGAACCTGATCAATGGCTTGTGTTATTCACCCCTGCACTCCAGAGTTGGGATGGGAGGTAAAGACGGGAGAATGAGTCAGAGTATGCTTGCAATCACCTGTAACTCCGGCCTCAAGGGATCTGAAACCCTTATCTGGAGTCTGCAGGTACCAGTACTTGTGTGTGTGTGTGTGTGTGTGTGTGTGTGTGTGTGTGGCTGGGGGTAGAGATGCATCCATCCCTCCCCCTAGTCATATACACCAACTCAGACACTCTTGTCACAAGGACAGGCCACTGGTGCTAAGGAAAGCGCAGTCTCCACAAAGCTAGACAATCTTAGAAGCAGGAGGGGCCAAAATGGGAGGCCCATCTGCTCTGCTGCTTCTGGCCTCTCCCTGTGGAGAGGTGGTGCAGGGTCCCTGTGGAATATGGGTCATATCACGTATGACCAGACAAGGAACATAGGAACATGGACAAGGTCCTCCCAGCTGGCTGCTACAGGGTTCTCCAGCACTTGGGGAGGAGTTGAGTTCTTCCCGCCTTGGTGGAGGAACGGAAGTAGGAGGTAAGGGTTTGGTGCAGGGGCCCAAACAGGCTCAGCACTATTTGAGATATTGTTTTTACATCCCAGTATTATTGGTGTTGTAGAGGACAATGATAATTTGGGATACTGCACAAAGCTGTGCTAATTCTACCCTCCCAACCGGGACGTGAACCTAAGACTATTACAGAAGTTTATTTAAAGTATTGTGAGAGGACAGGATTGGTGAACTTGTGAAGAATGTACTTCACTAAGGCCCAGCAAAGAGCTGTTGGGAACCGCAGCTGTCTCTCTGGGACTAGAAGACAGGAGGTAGTGCGTAGCTAGCCAATGAGTCCCTCAGACCCTCATCATGTGTCCCACTTAACCAAGAAATCAGGAGATGCTGGAGTTAGTGTTCAGGAACCATTAGCCCTTGAAGAATGAGGGCAGGGGGAGAGATGGTTAAAAATGGAGTGTGGCCCTCTAGATAGTTGACAAAGCCTGGCCTTGTCCTTAGAGATCTGGCGTGCCAGGTGTTGGGAAAGGTGGGTCATAATGACAGATAGGGGCTTCAGAGACAAGAAGGTGGCCAGTTTTTCTGGTAAAGTTTTCAATTTTGAAACTTGGCAGACCTGGACAAGCTAACCAAGATGATGGGCACTGCTTAGATTTTTGGTCACACTGTCATAAGCTAGAGCCATCTGGGAAGAGGGATCCCACAGTTGAGAAGATACCTTCATCCGATGGCACACAGGCAAGAGTGTGGGGGCATTTTCCTGATTAATGACAGATGTGGGAGTGCCCAGCCCACTGGTGGTGGTGGTGTCACCTTGGACGGGTGATCCTGGTTTGTGTCAGAAAGCAGACTGAGCAAGCTGTGAGGAGCAAGCCAGTAAGCAATGTTCCTCTGTGACCCCTGCTTTGGCTCTCCAACACCTGTGGAAAAAGCCACACGAAGTAGCACTCATCTGTGATCCTAATGCCAGAAAGGCAGAGATAGGAGGATCTCTGGACTTTCTGTGAGCTCCAGGTTCAGTGGGAGACCCTGTCTCAAAACTGTAGTGAAGAGCTATTATAGCAGGTTACTCATCGGTTACTCCAGCAAAACACAAGATGTCAGCCTCTGAGTCTCTGGGCTCACACACAAAGAGCAAAACCGCAGTCCCCCAAACAAATGCAAAATTTCTCAGGCCAAATCAAACAGGGTAATTGACATCTTGGCACCCAGGCTGCCAGTTTGAAACCTTTGGGAGTAGGTGTGACCAGTATCGTCTACATAATCCCCTTTCCATGACTGACATGGAAACAGTCTTGCTTACTCTGCCAGCATGTCAAGCCTACCAATAGGAAGCTGTCACTCAACAGGAGTTAAAATAAATAAAATGGATCAGATGTCTGTGGAGCAGTAGATAAACTTGAATATTACTCAGCCAGAAAAAAAGAAGGAAGTGCCCGGCAGTGGGGTTGCATACCTTTAATCTCAGCACTGTGGAAGCAGAGTCAGGTGATCTCTGAGTTCAAGGCCAGCCTGGTGGACAAAGCAAATTCCAGGATGCCCAGGGCTATAATAATATAGAGAAACCTTGTCTGGGGGTGGAGAGGAGAAAAGAACTGTTATATTTATATTCTACTACATCGTTCCCTGAGGAGGATGGCAGACAGAACAGACTGTAGACACTTCTATTTCTCTCATAAGGAATCTCCAGGAGCTATTGAATAGCTCAGTGGGTAAGGGAGCCTGCTGCCAAGCCTACATACTGTAAGGATTTCTGACACTCCACGTGGTGAAGCCAACATGGCTCCGGCAGGACACCCCCAGATATGGCTACGTAAACTCGTGCCCACCCTCTCTCTTAGAAAGAGATGCCATGGTGCAGTCTGTCTCTTCTCCTCTTCTGTCTCTGCTCCTGTACCCACCTGGCAACTCTCCTAAATAAACTCTCGTGTGGCCCTGGGAGTATGTGTGTCTTCTCACAGGCAAAACCAACACATACAACCTGAGTTTGATTCCCAGGTCCAGATGAAGGAGAGAGCCAAATCCCACAGGTTGTCCTCTGAGCTCTGCATACAAAACATATGTATGTGTACATGTGTACATATGTGTATACGTACACAATAAATAAATGTAGCAAGAAATTTTTTTTTAAAGAAACCTTCAGAAAAGGTGGCTCCAAGGAGACTGCAGTGATTTCAAAGCTGCCAGGAGCTGGGAGATTGGGAGACAATGAAGGATGGAGATGCCAGCTTTTGTGAGTGTTGGTTCCATTTTTGTTTATTTGTTGAGGCAGGGTTTCTTTGTGTGGCCCTGGCTGTCCTGGAACTTGCTCTGTAGACCAAGCTGGCCTCAAACTCAAAGATCGACCTGCCTCTCCTCCTGAGTGCTAGTATTAAAGGCGTGCACCACCAGCGCCTGGCTGAGTACTGGGTTTTTAGGAGTGATAATAAAATGTCCAAAATTGATCCTAGGAATGGTCATGATTATCTATGCACAGACTAAAAGCTGTGGAATAGCCCACCTTGCATGAGAACTGTGCATTGTATGAATTTTATCTTAATCGATATCTTGTTTTTTATTTTATTATCTTACTTGACAAGCGAAAGTGAGCAAGTGGCTGCCCCAAGATCAGTTCAGCTCTGTCCAGCTCTTTGGAAAGCCAGGGTGAAGGGTTCTGCTTTGTGGGCCTCAGTTTCCCATCTGGTAACAAAGAGGTTGACGCCAGGGTGCCCCAACCATTTTAGATAGATGTCTACATTGTTTGACCTGCTCAATGAGACCCAGTGAGATTCAGGCTAAGGTGCCCATTGGGTTGCAAAGCCACTGTTTGCTTCTGTCTGCAAAACTGTAAGGAGTCAGGGCAGGGCCAGGAGGGTACTGGTTGAATCCTGCAAGGCCACATGATGTTTGCATGCAACTATGGACTTGTGGGCAGGATGCACTTTACTACCTGTTTACTATAGTCCAACTCAGCTAGTTTGGAGTCAGGTGTCCTGGATAGCCTGTCTGCTGCATGTCTTGGGGGGAAGTGGAGCCACCTGCTTGCACACTAGGAGTTAGGACTAGTAGAGGGGCCCAGAATTTGGTACTAGCACAAGGCAGGCTGACAAGGATGCTGCAACTGCTCCTCAGTAGTGCCAATCCACAGGTTTTGGCTGGGATTCAGGCAGGACTGCAGCCTGGGGCCATTTTATTTCAAGATCATATTTGTAATTTCTGTGAGCATATTTGGTGGTCTAGCATTTGGAGTTTAGATTCTGGGTGCTACCAGCATTCAGTGGGTGGGAGTCAGGATTACATATCCTATTTTACATTGGCCAGCCAGACATAAAAATGTGCAATGCTGAGAGATAAAGCCAAGATCATTACCGAAGGCTCATCACACTGTCACAGAGATTGTGAGTCCATCATGACTTTGGTTTAGTAGGCTTTCTGAAACAGTTCCAGAAAGTTCTGTCCAGCTACTACAGTTTCCCAGTGAGTAGCTCTCTGCAAAACTCTGCATGACTCTTTATTCCCACTCTTTCACTCTGTTGTTTAACAGTTTCCTCCAAGATTGAAATATTCCATCCTTCAGAGAAGCTCAACAATCTGAGAAAGTAGAAAGGTAGACAGGAAGTCCCTGAAGCCCACCAGATACACCAGCCTCTTTTTGCTAGAAAAAAAATCTAAGCTGAGAATCCCTCTCAAGAGCAGAGCCAAGCTGCAAAGAAGACTTTTGGACCAGACCAGTTGCCTAGAAGAAGCAGACACTAGCCCAGCTGTTTGGAAGAGGTTTAGACAGCTGAGGCCCTGGAAAGGACACTGTCCAACGTACTGAGCTGCCTGCCGGCTGTGCAGTGTGCTGTGTTTCCAGCTTTTGTGAGCTGTTACCATGCTGCCTTTGAGCCATTTCTGCTCCTGTAAGTAACCCCTCACCCTCATTCCTATAAGTAATTCCAATAAAATTTATTGATATACAATTTGTGAGTGTGCTCTCCCTATGTGTGCTTTGGTGAGGAATAGAGGCAGAAACTACTGGGACTCTGTAGTGGCTTCCTCTTGAAAGAGTGACTTTGGATTATGTGCAGTCAGATGGACAGAAACTAATACCTGTATATACTGGCATGTAATAGACTGTGAGGTGACATGGCCTGTGGAAGGATTTGTGAAGCCACTGTACAGATGTGCAGGGAGAAGCAGAGTTGGCTGTAGCCTGGAGGGTTGAAAGGAGAGAGTTCTCCATGCTTGTGTGTATGTGTGTGAATGCTTGTGCAGTTATATGCACACTTTCCTATGCACATGTCTACATGGGCTGCACGTACCTCTGTTTTAATTCCTAAATAAGTATTTGTGTACCTGTGTACATGTGTGATGATAAGGGTATGTTGGGTTTTCATCTGTGTATCCCTGGATCTGTGTGTGTGTGTGTGTGTGTGTGTGTGTGTGTGTGTGTGTGTGTTGTATGTGTAGGTCAGATGACAGCTTCAGGGCTCATTCCTTAGGTGCCATCTCCTTATGTATTCTGGACAAGTGTCTCACTGGCCTGGAACTTGCTTAGTCAACTAACCAGACACTGAGTCCTCCTGCCTGCCTCACCATAAGCATACCTACTGTGCAGCTTTTTACATGAGTTCTAGGGATTGAACTCAGGTCCTTATGCTGTGTAATGAACATTTTACTAAGCCTGTTTTGTTTATCTTTTGATAAACAAGATGCTGTGTAGTCCACGCTGGCTCCAGAACTCACAATGATGGTCTTCAGGTTCTGATCTTTTGGGTGCTGGGATGACAGGTATGTGTTACTATGCCCAGCCCTGCATGTCAGCCTTTTTAAAAAAAATTGTGTTGGGGGGAAGGGAAGGAAGGAGGGAGGGAGGGGGAGAGAGAGAGAGAGAGAGAGAGAGAGAGAGAGAGAGAGAGAGAGAGAGAGAGAGTGTTAGTTACTCCCATAGGCCAGAAGAGGGCATCAGAATCCCGGGACCACACTCAGGTTCTCTGCAGGAGCTCTTAACAACTCAGCTCAGGCACTTTCCCAGCCCTGCACACCAGCCTTCACTGGAGTTTGTACGCATGCCTGTTGGTAAGCAGCCTCACACATGCCTGGGTGTTCATTCATGGCAGACGCCAAGTGCTTTCCAAGGATCTGCTCTGTCTCCACAGCAACACTGGTGCTCAAGACAAAGACAAAGCCTCATCCTGTACAGTCAGCCCATGATTGCCTGGAGCCAAACCCGGACACATAGAGTGTAGAGCTCATCTCCCCGTTACCCATGGAGCCTGACCCCAGTGACTAGTCTCAAGACAGGCAACTGGTGGTGTAGATTTACTTCTTAAGGTAGTGAGAAGTCAGCTTGACCCCTTACGTGTTGCCTAGAAGACTAATAACCCCTACAGCAGCTACAGAAGATTTGCACAGTCTCAAGATCTCTCCTCCTGGAGCCAATGGTGGCTGCCATTGTACCAAAATGTGTTTAAGAAACTCTTTACTTTTACTATTTTGGATCTTTTTGATAATTTATTTGTATTACTGGCCTGCTGCCATTTTCCAAGCCTGGCAGGTAGAGTTTGCACATGAAGAAACTGAGGCAGAGAGAGGTTGAGCCTAAGGCTGCAGAGCACAGACTTGAACTGACTTTTCTGTGCCTTGTGTCCATTCTCTCTGGGAACATGACCCGTATCACCTTCTTGAGTGATGTCTGCATGGGGGTGGAGTTTCTATGCCACGTGGTCAGGAATGGAGGGGCTTGACAGTGGTTCATGTGTCTGTGTGTGTATGTCCCTGTGTATGTGTGCATCCCAGTGTGGCACCACCGACATCCATATATACTCCCCAAACGTTTGCATGTTGAGGATCTCCAGCTCAAGGTCCCATTCAACGCTCCGGTCTTGCTCCTTTCATTCTGGACCCCGCCCCCTCAGAAAGTTGCCAAGGGTCAGCTCCTCCTCTGGGGCTACTCAAGACCACACCTACGAGCTATTTAAGACCTGGTCGTCATATTTGCCATGTGACTCCTCTCCTACGTTTCTGTGAGTCATCTGGGGATTGCTTTGCTCTGTGTATTAAACCTAGATTTGCTAATTCAGCCTGATTGGCTTATACATCTGTGGCGGAGGAGATTCAATAGCCGGGGCTCTGAAACTTATCAGTGGGTAGTGCATTTAGGGTGGGGTCAGGGCTTTCTCCTTCCTCTGTTTAGTGGCAGAGGGCTGCTGAGGGATCATATAATGACAGCCTGGCTGGCTCCTGGCAGCTGGGCCCAGTCCTCCTACAGCCCTTAGGGTGGCCTTTGTTTCTGTTACTAGGGGTCTAGAGTGGGCAGGCCTGTGGAATTCCAGACATTTGTCCTTTGACGGGGAGGAGACCCATGGAAAACTTGAAGCTCTGGCTTAGCCTCAGGGCCATGTGCAGTCATGAGCACAGGATCTACTCTTCCTTTCCAGGGCAAGTGGGGCTGGTAGTATTTTCAGAATCCAGATGGATTGGCATAGCTTGCATCAGCCTTAGGCCTGGAGTCTGGCACAGTTGGGTTTTCTTCAGGCCAAGCCAAGGGTCCCACACACCAAGTAACACTGGGCCTGTCTTCAGTTGGGTGCTGAGGTAGCTGGGAGAAGGCTTCTCTCTGAGGTGGGACATCCTGCTTCTGTTCTCCCGAGCCTCTCATAGTCTCCTTGGTGAAGAGCACACCTGGAGAGGGGCCAGCTGACCGCTCAACCTTGCTCCCAGCTGCCCCTGCCACACAGTGCCCTCCTATCCTGGTACCTGCTGGATAGAAGCCTGTGTAGCAACTAGGAGGCCCTGGTTCGATCCCCGGCACCACATTGCTCTGGAGGTGGTAGCTGAGACCAGAAGGTCACCATCAAATCTGAGCATGCTCTGTAGAAGACCATTTTGAAACGAAACGAAAAATGGCCTTTGCAGAGGTAATCAAGCCAGAGATCGGCTCCCTTTTTGACACATGCCTCATTACGAACCCCACACTAGCTTCAAACTTGAAACCTCGTGTCCCTGCTTCCTGAGTTCTGGGATTGCTGGCACACACCACCACACCCGGCTGCACCACGGTTGGTCTAAGGTAGTGGTTCTCAACCTATGGGGTGTTGTAACTCTTTTGGGAGTTGAATGATCCTTTCATGGGGGCTGCCTAAGACCACAGGAAAACACAGAGATGTACATCACAACTTATAACATTAGCAAAATTATAGTTATGAAGTAGCGAAGAAAATAACTTTATGGTGGGGGGGTTCCCCACAACCTGAGGATCTGTGTTAGAGTCACAGCATTAGGAAGGTTGAGAACCGTTGCTCTAAGGCATTGCACATTTAGTCATTTATTATAGCAGCCTTAGGACCCTAACAACTCTGTAGTTGCCACCGCACTCCCCTTTATGAAACAGGGTTTCACTGTGTGGCTCTGCCTGACATCAGCCATCTCTGCCTGCCCCTCAAGGTCACATTCTAGAGCAAGAATTCCTGCTGTGTAGGGAGATCTCTTGGTCCTCAGTACAAACCATCCTGTATCCTAGTTTGTCAAATAGACCACACTATCCTGTACCTGGCCCTCGTGTAGCATAACCATCAGCCAGGCCATTTGTTTTCTGTAGCCTTTAGTTCAAATTCCGATTCTATCATGTGCTATGGACTAGAGCCCTGGCCATGTTAAAGTCCAGTTTCCACAAATGGAAACCAGGGATAGTTGTGGTTTCTATTGCTGTGATAAATACTCTGATCTAAAGCAACTTGGGGAGAAAAGGGTTTATTTCATCTTCTGCTTCCACATCACAGTCCATCACTGAAGGAAGGCAGGGCAGGAACCCAAGGTAGGAACCTGGGGGCAAGAGCAGAAGCAGAGGCCGTTGATGAAGGCTGCTCTAGACGTGCCTGGCTTAGATTGCTTTCTTATACAACTGAGGATCATCCGACAGGGGGCACCCCTACTCCACTCCATGGGACTGACCCACCCACATCCATCATTCAGCAAATGTCCCACAGGCCAGTCTGGTAATTGATGTTTCCTTCTCCCTGATGATTCTCAACTGTGTGACATGTTGACACAAAACTAACCAGCACTAATAGTAACATCAAAAATTACTTGGACAGCGCCCTGCCAAGCTGGACTTAGAAATGGTTGTCAGGAGACCAACTGTTGTTCCTTCAGTCTGGAACAGAAGCAGGTACCAGATCTGTGTACACCAAGCCCAAGGGCTGCCTGAAGAGTGTGCCATCTCAATGAGGGTGTGTAGATGGGGACAGAAGAACACAGCAAAGAAATGCAGGGGGTGGGGAGACATGTAGGGACTTGGAAGAGCCCACCCAGAGATGCTTGGGTCCAGGAAGGCTTTCTCCGGTCAGAGGAAGCATGAGGCCAAGAAAGAAGGGACAGGAAAAGTAGAGGAAGGCATTCTAGGCAGTGGAAATAGTATATGCAAAGGCCTGGGTACCAAGAGATCTCTCTACACAGCAGGAGTTCCTTGCTCTAGACCATGACCTTGAGTCTCAGGGCATCATTGGGAGGAATTGGTGGTGCTGTTTCATGTAGCCTAGACTGTCATTGAACTCCCAGTGTAGCTGGGGATAACTTTGAACTTCTGAACCTCTGCCTTCATTTCTTAAGTGCTGGGTCACGAATGTGTGGCACCATGTCCCATTGCCTCTGGATGGTTTGAAGCAAATTTATGTTAGCATCCTCCAGTTATGCCACTCGGGGCATTTTCTATCCATTGGATTTCGGGATAGAAAATGAAATCAGCTGGGAGGGTCTGGCATCCAGAGGCTTGTGTTTGGATGACATTTACCTGATGCTGACCTCCCTGCTTCTGGAGTCCCATAGCCCTAGAAAGCAGAGCCAAGACTTGGCTTATTTGGAAGCCTGCCAGACTCTGTGGATGCTGGGATAGATCACTCTTCTCCAGAACTACTAACATAGATGTCAGAATTTCCCCAGGGCTCAGGCCTGTGACTCTTGAAGAAAGGCAAAGCTGAAACATGCAGGTGCTTCCTGCATGAGCTCTGAGCTACAAAAGCATTTACCCATTATTCCTCACCCTGAGCTAGACTTCCAGCTTCAGCAGACAGCCCGGAGGCAGGATTAGAACCTACCTCTGTGTGCCTCAAAGCCTGGGCACACAGGCACTAGCTTCTCAGCCTCATTTGCACCCTGCTTGACTAGCAATTTTCAAGTGTTTTGTCTGGAAGCACGTGAGCAGGCAGGAGTGGAGGAATAGTGTGGTAGGCTCCCTCACTCCTCATATTTCTGGCCCTGAATCCTTCCTCCAGTGGAGGGCTGGACAAAGTATTTTGCAGAACCAACATGGGTTGGATCAAGTGAGACCCTGCCGAGTCTGACTCCCACTGAATTTCTGCCTCCCACCTCATGGGAGTGATGTCTGATGTTTCCAGCTGTATGTCCCTAAAAGTCCTCAGAGGCCTCAGAGACTGTCCCTTTTTATCTGACTCCTGCTGACTCCAGTGTTTCTGGGGTTTTGATGGAAGTCCAGGCCTTGGAAGGAAGAACAAAGCCAGCACCTGCCTGTTCTTTGGTACCAGAACTTCCTGTAGAAGTCCTGTTGGCCTTTCTGTATAATGCAGTGTGGTATGGACGTCCTCCAAACTCTGCTCAGCCTGGATACTCTCTCTCTCTCTCTCTCTCTCTCTGTGTGTGTGTGTGTGTGTGTGTGTGTGTGTAATTTTTTTTTTGTCAGCCTGACACAAACTGGAGTCATTTGAGAAGCAGGAACCTGAGCAGAGAAAACACTTCTGATGTGGGATGTCCTCCTGTACGCTGTGAATATACTTTATTACCATTTGTTAATAAAGAAGCTGTTTTGGCCTATGGCGAGACAGTTTGGATGCAGGTGGGACATCCATGCAGAGATAAAGATGGAGGGCAGAGTTGAAAAGAAGCTGCAAGCTGCCGCCCAGAAAGCAAGATGTAATGGGGCATAGGTAAAGCTACAAAGCCATGTGATAGTACAATAGATTTATAGAAATGGGTTGAGTTAAGTTATAAGAGCTAGTTGGTAATGAGCCTAAGCCATAGGCCGAACAGTTTGTAATTAATAAAAGCCCTTGTGTAATTATTTGGGACTAAGAGGACCTCAGGCTAGGCTGATCTAGAAACTTCTGACTACGCACTTCCAATAGGTTGGGCCACAGGCAAGGCTGTGGGGCATTTTCTTGATTGATCATTAATGTGATGGCAGTGCATCCCTGGGCTGGTGGTCCTCAAGTATACAAGAAAGCAGGCTGAGCAGGCGAGGAACGAGAGCCAGTAACTAGCACTGGACTCCTCCAGAGCTTCTGTTCCCGCTGTTGTGAAATCAAGACAGGAGCCCATTGCTGTTAAGAAGCCACATTGTTATACTTTGTCATCAAGTCTTCATACCTTACAAGAGTCAGTGTCTGTTTCCTGAACTTAATGTATCCTGTAAACCATGCTTTTCAACCTATGCTGACCTTGTGACGCCATGATGTATGCCCACCCCTTAGTCTTGCTAAACTCCTGACCTGTGATACATGCTTGCCCTTTGATGGTATTAAATGTATCTTCCCTGATGTCTTGATGACTCCTTTTCCACGTGTGTTCTAGTGCTTATCTCCCCAACAGGCAGCCTTGAGTCCAGAGTTCTCCATTCTTTTGTCCAGGTCCTAACAGCCAATTATCTCAACATCTATTTTCTATCAACCCTAACCCTTCCCCACAAAGGGAATCTCAAAAGCCAGTGAGGGGCTGCTCTCTGAAATCCTGACTTAGGGGGAGACAGTCATCTTGCCAGTCCCTTGGGCACTTCTAAATACAGCTTGCTTTAATCAGATAGCCATGAGCCGTGGAAATGGGGTTTTTCCCTCAGGTCTGACATTAAATCTCTGCTTGCCTCACTTATGAACCATGACATGGAAGGGTGACCCAGATAACCCCTTTCCTCTTCTATTTGCTTTTGGTTGTAGCAATGGAACCTTAACTAGACAATACAAGATATATTTTGGAAGCGTTAAATCCATTGCTGGGCTGGAGATGTGGCTGTCAGAACTTTTGCTTAGCATACAGAAAGCTCTAGGCCTACTTCCCACCCTCAGTACCATATAAACTAGGCATGTAACACATGTAACTCCAGTAAATAAGAGATGGAGACAGGGGGATCAGAAGTTCAAGGTCGTCCTTCACTACACAGAGAGTGTGAAGTCAGTCTGGAATACATGAGGTCTTGTCTCAAGAACAAAGTAAAACAAAACAGAGAGACTATAACACAGACTGGGAGCTGAGTCCAGGGGAGATGATGCAAGCATACTGTGGAAGCCCTGGGAAGGCTCTGAGCCTACAGGCCCTCTGGCCCCTCCCTACTGCTTGGTGCTGAAGTGAATCATCGTTCTCAGGCAGGAGGACCTGCTTGGGAAACCAGCAGGCTCTACTTATATCTACTGATTCATCCCAGAAGAACGGGAAACATTTCCCTCCCTCATTTTCTTTGAAAAGCACCAAGTTTATTTTCAGCAGCTGTGTTTGCTTTGGGCCACTGACGAAGTCTCTCTCTCTCTCTCTCTCTCTCTCTCTCTCTCTTTCTCTCTCTCTCTCTCTCTGTGTGTGTGTGTGTGTGTGTGTGTGTGCATGCACACTAGTAAAACATTGCAAAAAACAGAATCAGAATTAAATCTTCTTATGTGAATACAGAATGTATCTTGTATGTCATGGGGAGTTGGTGATGGGCTATCTTGAGGCATGGCTGAACCCAGGGGTTGGCAGCAATGGTAAGATCTATACTTCCTCAAGGGGCCTGTCTCCACCTGCTGGGTGAGTGAGTCCTTTGCACTATTAGTCTAGGAGAGAATGCCCTTGCTCAGGAGCTCAGGTGACATTCTCAGGGTACAGTTTTATTTGCTGGACTTGGATCCCATGCCTTTGGATTAGGTGATCCAGAAAGCCATGCCATTATCAGTCAGCTGTGGCTGCATGCAAGGTGTGGCTGGAAAGCCTGGGTTGGGCCTAGGATGGAGAAACACTTCTCAGCTAATGACACTCAGGTTTCTAGGAGGGTAGAGGTGGGCTAGAAGGGGCTTGTGGGAGGTATTTGGGATAGTTTCTAAGTGGCCAAGGCCTGTACCCTAGAAGAAGGTCTCAAATCCTAATTGCATTAGAATGGAAAAGTCATTTCTCTCCCAAGTGCCAAGAAACCAGCTCACACCATTTGTGGGGACAACTTCTATATCTGGGCTGCCTTCCATTGCCTTTGTCTTGGAAACCACTGGGAACTTGATTAGGAACCTGGCAGCTGGAGGCAGCTCCTGAGTTTAAATCCCAATCTGCCCTGATGACCTGTGAGACTGTGGGCTTGTTTTTCAAACAATCTGTGTCTGTGTTCTTTTATCTGGGAAAAAAAAAATGGGTATCTTGAGATTTTCTGCCTGTGACCACCACAAGGATTCAGTGAGGCTCCCAGAGCTGGGAGACCTGTGTGTTGGTTTTGTGTGTGAGAAACATACACACTACCAGGGTCACACGAGAGTTTATTCAGGGGAGGTGCCAGGCGAGTACAGGAGCAGAGAAGCAGAAGAAAAGAGACAGACTGCAACATGGCATCTTCTTTTAAGAGTGGGCACAGTCTACTTAGCCACACCTAGGGGCATGCCCTCTGTATGTGGCACATTCTGCTGGCACCATGTTGGCTTTATCACGTGGCTGCTACATACCAGGAATTCTTATTTCATCCAGTGCCATGTTGGGTTCACCACATGTTAGGAATCCTTATACTGTGTGCATGTTGAGGCTGAGATTCCTGACTCAGTTCTGGGCTCTGTTATGGAATATTATTTTAAGATGTGTTAAATTAGTTTATGCTGTGGAACATTTGTTTTATAATGCAAAGATGTGTTGGATTCTTTTATGTTGCATTTGCTGAACTCTGTGGAGCCGTGTTACTTTGCCTGATTAGTCTAATAAAGAGCCAGTAGCAAAGCAGGAGAGAAACAGGAGAAAATGGCAGACAAAGAGAATAAATAGAGAAAAAAAGCAAAAGAGATTGAGAAGCAAGTGAAAGAGGAAGACTCCAGGGGCCAGTCATCCAGCTACACAGTAAGCCATGGAGTAAGAAGTAAAGAAAGGTATACAGAAATAAAGATAAAAGCCCAGAGACAAAAGGTAGACAGATAATTTAAGAAAAGCTGGCTATAAATAAGTCAAGCTAAGGCTGGACATTTATAAGAAAGAAAAGGCCTCAGTGTGTGACTTACTTGAGAACTGGGTAATAGGCCCCCACAAAGAGTAAAGAGTAAAGAAAATAACTAGAGGAGCTGGATCATCCCAGCTAGCTCCTCAAAATCATCCTGAGCACTTTGTGGAACAAATCTGATTTTTAGTTGGTGTTTAGTGGTGTTGTCATAGTCCATGTGGAATCATCAATGGGGGCCTCATCATCTTTTTGGAGAATTCAGAGATTGCATTGGTAATATTTTTGGTATTGTTCTTCCCTCTTTTTTGGATGCTCATTTGTCCAAAGGTCTTTAAATTCCTCAAGATGGTTTGTTATGCCTGCATGTAAGAATTTCCACGATTGCCACCAGGGAGGCTGGACACACTGTAAAGAGTGAGGATTTTATTATTACATGCAGGCTACATACAGGTTCCCACCAACCTGGGTCGATAGCCTAGTTCCGGCACAGTGGAAGAGCTAAGGACCTCGAGCCCCTGATGGGCGGAGGTCTTTAAAACAAAACATACATAAGCAAGATGCGACACACCTTGGCATTCCAGGATTGGGCCACAGGGTAAGATACAGTAGCAATTGGTGCAAACCCAACTTTTGAACCCATTGGCTGCTGCGTTCACTTGCAGACCTGTGTCCCAGGTATCAATGTGCGAATGAATCCAGGTCCTTACAGGTTGTTCTTATTTTCCTGAAAAGACAAGACCAAAGTTCTTCCCCAACCCTAACTTTGGAGAATTTCCTTTTTTTCAAGTTATATCTGATCAAATGAAAAACATTTGTTAGTCTTATCACCTCTTGTAATCAAGAGGTCTCTTGTTCAAATCTAATCTTTTAGTTGCTCTAGGGAGGAGTTTCCTCCATGATGACAGGAAATGACTGAACCAAATTTGACATAGGAGCCTGCAAGAGCCCCCCCCCCAAAGTATTTCCCAATGGCAAAGGGTTACCTTGTCTGTCCCTTATTGATCTATATTTGTTAGTCCAATACCTGCCTTTGCTATACCTTCCACATAATCCAGAAGAGAGGAGTATTCTGGTGAGATTATTCTTAGCAAAAACATTGTTTTTCAGTCCCTTTTTAGGTGACCTTGTTTACCACAATTGAGACATTTGACATTTTGATTTTTTTCAAATCTCTGGAAATCACCTCTCCTATCCAAGCATCATTATAGTTATGAGATTCAATATTGATTGTATCTCAGATTGATTCCTCCAAGGGTGCTGATCTTGCCTTTAATGACCTAATTACCCTTTTACATTGTGTATTAGTATTTTCAAAAGCCAGAGAGTCAATTATTATTTGTCTAGCTTTTAAATTTGGTATCATTCTATTTATTGCTGAAGTCAATCTTCGTAAAAAAAAAAAAAAATGCAGTTTTCCTTTGGCCCCTATATCATTTTAGCAAATGACTCAATTTTCTTTCCTATTCTTCAATTCTGTTCTAAGCCTTCAAAGCTGCCATGTGGCATAAAGTCATCATACAGAAATTGCCTTTCTGCATTACCATAATATCCCTCTCTAAGAAATTGGTTTTGGGAGATTTCCATGCCTCTAGCCCTACTTTGTTATTCAGTGGTCTTAGCTGCATCTTTCTACCAGGTCTTCCATTGTAACTGAGGATCAGACTTCAGTACTGCTGTAACTGAATCTCTGGTCTTGAGGGATAATTTTATTACAAGTTGACCACAAGTTTAACATCTGCTTCACAAAAGGTGAATGGATGCCATATGAGACTATTGCTTTCTTGAATCTCCTCAAATCTAACATTTGCACAGGAGACCATTGAGCTCTTACACAGCCTGGGGAATATCTATCATTTGGCAGTTTCTGTAAGATCACTGGATAAAATAAGGTTGACTGTTTGAAAGCCTTAGGCTGTTTCTCTGCAACCTTATAATACAGCATTGAGATTGGTTCTTTTTAAATTCTTCTTTCTGGGTCTGAATATCTTTATGATCTGTTTTAACAATTTTTTTCTAAATCTTTTATTTTGGCACTCATAATAACCAACTTTTTAAATGATAAAACAAGAACAATCAAAAATAATAATTATACTACTTGATATTATATAACTCCATCTGAATTAATTATCATCTCATTTAATTGTTCCATTTTCAAATTATTCTGCATATTATCAAACAGAGACCAAATTCCCTCTATTGTAATAATGTTTCCCTGCTTTAATGTGGGAAAACTCTCTCTTTTAACTAATTTATTTGCTTAAGAATTCCCAGTTGTCCCACCAAACCTGCCAATGATGATAATTCAGATGATGGTGAAGTGTGAGGTTGAAGTGTACTGCTCTATAGACTGGTAGAGGCCAGAATGGGTTTCAAGGCTGGAGTGTGAGGTTGAAGTGTACTGCTCTATAGACTGGTAGAAGCCAGAATGGGTTTCAAGGCTGAAGTGTGAGGTTGAAGTGTACTGCTCTATAGACTGGTAGAAGCCAGAATGGGTTTCAAGGCTGGAGTGTGAGGTTGAAGTGTACTGCTCTATAGACTGGTAGAGGCCAGAATGGGTTTCAAGGCTGGAGTGTGAGGTTGAAGTGTACTGCTCTATAGACTGGTAGAGGCCAGAATGGGTTTCAAGGCTGGAGTGTGAGGTTGAAGTGTACTGCTCTATAGACTGGTAGAGGCCAGAATGGGTTTCTAGGCTGGAGTGTGAGGTTGAAGTGTACTGCTCTATAGACTGGTAGAGGCCAGAATGGGTTTCTAGGCTGGTATGTGGTTTGGCAGCAGCTAGAGGAGGGAGTCCAAGGAAAGCCTACAACCCACCAGGAGAGAAGAAGCCAAAGAGCCAGCCTCTGCATGGGGGAATGTGAGAAAGGGGCTAACAGTGGGGCCCCAAATCCTGTGGAGTCTGCTGCAGAGAGGCTACAACAGAAAAAACTGAGACTTCTTCAGAGGGCTTGGGGAAGAAAAGGAAGATCTAGCTGGTGGGTAGTGACTCTGGCCTTGTGTAGCTCCAGCCTGTGCTGGTAGCTGCAAAGCCATAGGCAAGTGACTTTTTCATGAATTCATGCCCCAAAAGTTGGATGCCAGATATTGCATGAATCCAATTCTAATTGGTCTTAATAAAAACCCAGAGTCAGATATTGGCAGGGGTCTCCTGTGGTCCAGGCTACTTTAGAATTCACCATGTAGCCATAAAAGACTTCAAGCTCTTGATATTCCTTTTTCTACCTTCCAAGTGCTGGATTACAGATGTGCACCACCATGACTGGATTATAAGTGCTGGGATTACAGATGTGCACCACCATGACTGGATTATAAGTGCTGGATTACAGATGTGCACCACCATGACTGGATTATAAGTGCTGGGATTACAGATGTGCACCACCATGACTGGATTATAAGTGCTGGATTACAGATGTGCACCACCATGAC
>PVIH01018536.1:0-18960 GCA_004025045.1 Sigmodon hispidus
GAACGGGTCAATCCGTCTCTCAGGAGGTCGGCCACGGGCAGATTCGTTCCTGGTTGTTTACAGGAGGCTCGTGCGCAGCTGGTAACCAAAGTCGTTTAGACCGGCTCCGTGGGCGAGTGAGGAACCCGGCGGGTTTGTCGAATTAGCCCCGCGTTCAGGCGCCAATTATCGCGGTAAAAACCCGCCCTGAGATATGTTTTTAAACAGGGTTTATTTGGAGAAAATAGCTTACAAAACAGAGGCGGTTTTAGGAGAAGATGACAGGATGAGGTTGCAGCGCGCCGGAGCCTTTCTAAGGAAGATTCTTCTTCCCCATGCCGTACGTCCAAACTCCCGGGCAGCTGGAGCGAACTACGCACTCGGTCGGGGAACTCTCGCGAGAGAATGACGACTTCCTGTCCTGGTCCCCTCCCTCGAAGGTCTACTTCCGGAATCCTTTTCAGTTAACCACGCCCCACTTGTCTCCAGTCCTATGACGCATATATATAGTTCCCGATTTCCCGCTACACTCTCTCTCTGTTTTTTAATTAGTTTGGCTAAGGACTTATCTATCTTGTTAACTTTCTCAAGAACCAACTCTTAGATTCATTGATTCTTTGTATTGTTCTTTTTGTTTCAATTGTATTGATTTCAGCTCTAAGTTTGATTATTTCCTGCCGTCTACTCATTCTAGGGGAGTTTGCTTCTAGTTGTTCTAAGGATTTCATCTAAGCAGTTAGGTCTCTAGTGTGGGATTTCTCTATGTTTTTCATATAGCCATCTAGCACTATGAATTTTCCTCTTAAGACTGCTTTCATTGTGTCCCACAAGTTTGAATACGTTGTGGATTCATTTTCATTAAATTCTAGGAAGACTATGACTTCTTTCTTAATTTCTTCCTTGACCCAGAGATGGTTCAGCTGAGTGATGTTTAGTTTCCATGAGTTGATAGGCTTCCTTTGGGTGCTGATGTTGTTAAACTCTAATTTTAGGCCCTGGTGGTCTGATGTGTTACAAGGGATTATTTCCATTTTTATGTATCTGTTGATATTTGCTTTGTGACCAATTATGTGGTCAATTTTGGAAAAAGTTCCATGAGAAGCTGAGAAATATGTATATTCCTTTGAATTTGGGTAGAAGCTTCTGTAGATATCTATGAAATCCATTTGCATCATAACCTCTTTTAGACTCCTTATTTCTCTGTTGAAACTCTGTTTGATCTATCCAGGGTTGAAAGTGGGGTATTGAAGTCTCCCACTATTTGGGTATAAGAATTGATGTGGGATTCGAGCTTTAGCAGTGTTTCTTTTACATAAGTAGGTGCCCTCATATTAGGGGCATAAATATTCAAAATTGAAACCTCCTCTTGACCAATTTTTCCTGTGATGAATAAGTAGTGACCCTCTTGGTCCCTTTTAATTGCTTTTAGCTTAAAGTCTACTTTGTTAGGTATTAGGATTGCAACCCCTGCTTGTTTCTTAGGACCATTTTACTGGAAAAATCTTTTCCCAACCCTTTATTCTAAGCCTGTGTCTGTCTTTGCAGTTGAGGTGTGTTTCTTGTAGGCAACAGAAGGATGGCTTCTGTTGTTGTATCCATCTTGTTAGTGTGTGATGTTTTATAGGAGAGTTGAGTCCATTGATATTAAGGGAAATTAGTGAAAGCTGATTGATATTTCCTGCCATTTTTGGTGGTAACTTGTTTGTCTTTCCTTTCTCTAGAGTATTCTTCTGTGGAATTATTGATATTTGTGATTTCGTGTGTGTATCTGGGGTCCTCAGGTTGGAGTTTTCCCTCTAATACTCTCTATAGCCCTGGATTGGTAGATAGATATTCTTCCAGTCTGACTTTGTCATGAAATACCTTGTTTATTCCATATATGGTGTTTGATAATTTTGCAGGGTATAGTATTCTAGTTTGGCAGCCATGGTCTTTTAGCATCTGTATAACTTCTGACCAAGCTCTTCTAGCTTTCATCATTTCCATTGAATAGTCAGGCGTTATTCTGATGGGTCTGCCTTTGTATGTAAGTTGGCCCTTTTCTTTTGCAGATCTTAAAATCTTTTCTTTGTTCTGTATGTTTTGTGGCTTGATTATAATGTGGCATGCTGACCTTTTTGGGGGGTCATATCTATTTGGTTTTCTGTAAGCTTCTTGTATCTTTTTAGACATTTCCTTTTCAGGTTAGGGAAGTTTTCTTCTATGATTTTATTGAAAACATTATCTGTGCCTTTGAGCTGGATATTCTGCTCCTTCTTATATTCCTATTATTCTCAAATTAGGTCTTTTCATGGTGTCCCATATTTCCTGAGCATTTTGAAATATGGCGTTTTTAGTTTTAATATTTTCTTTGACTGATATATCTATTTGAGCTACTAAGTCTTCCACTTCAAAGATTCTATATTCCATCTCTTGAACTCTGTTTGTTATGCTTGTATCTGTGGTTCCAGATTTTTTCTTCAGATTTTCTATTTCCATCTTTGCCTCATTTTGTGCCTTTTTTATTGCTTCTATTTCAGCTTTTAGTTCCTGACATGTTTCTTTCATAGATTTGTTCATTTCTTCCAATTTTTTGTTTGTATTTTCTTAAGTCTATTTTTCATATCTTCTTTGAGAGCTTTGATGATAATATAAAAGGAATTTTTGATGTTGCTTCCTTCTCTTTCCTCTTCATTGCTCAGTTCAGGTCTTGTATTTGTAGTATCTCAACTTTCTTCTTAAGTTACCTTGTTGTCCTTTATATTATTATGTAAGTTTTTGTACTGGCGTCTGCCCATGGTTTCAGTGGTTCACAAGAGGTGGCTCCTGGTCAGTTGTGGCACTCGGGCTTGTGTGTCTCCTGTCACCTCTGAGGAAAAGGTCTGATCAATCACTACTTCTGCACTGTGCAGGGTACTGAATTTCAAGTCTTCAATCTTTCTCTGTTTGACCAATTGGAGGCAGGGTGGCGGCCCTGTAAATTCCCTCAGCAGCCACTGGGGACCATGCCAGTCAGAGGTTATCTCTGCCTGCTAAGGTGTGCACGGGGACACGCTCTGCAGGCAGCACTGAGTCTCGAAACTGAAACCGGAACCAACGGGAGCTCAACTCTCCTCTCCCTGGTATTGATACAGGTGCTTGGGCCTGCAGCTCCTCCTCACCTCTGGTCAGGGTCTGAGTCTGTCCATCAGGGTCCCCAGTCCTTATCTGTTCACTCAGTTGGAGGTGGGTAGCCATGCAAATTCCCTCAACAGCAGCTGGGAGGACTGTGGCAGGCAGAGTTTATCTCAGCCTGCTAAAGAGTGCGCTGGGACACGCTCTGCACACAGCACCTGGTTCTGGAACCACGGTATATTCACTTTATTAAATAGGAGGACCCAGTCTATGGTGAGTGTTGCAGAATCTGCACAGCTATAAGGAAGGTAGCAGATTGTGAACATGGGAGCAAGTCAGTAAGTAGCATTCTCATCGTTTCAATTTCAAAATTCAGCCTTGACCTTACTACCCTGCATTATGGCTATAACCTGTAACTTCATCAAATACTTTACTACCCTAACATAATTTTGGCTATAATGTTCACCACAATAACCAACATGCAAAATATGATATCAAATCTTCATTCATCAAGCAAAGTTAGGAAGGTTTATTAGCTTTTGGCACTAAATGTTAACTCTTGAGTTGCACATGCATATGTGTGAATATTCCTTTACACTGTGTGAAAATACATTGCTGTAATTGGTTTTTTAAAAAAGTTGATTGGTCACTAGCTAGACAGGATAACTTTAGGCAAAAGAAACAAACTTAGAATGCTGGGGAGTAGATGGGTGGAGTCAGGAGTCACAAATAGAAGTATAGAGAAGATGGACATGTAATACTTAGAAAAGACACCAAGTCATGTAGCAAACCATAGATAAGAAAAATGGGCTAATTTAAATGTAAGAGTTAACAGTAACAAGCCTGGGGTATTATTCAAGGTATTATATAATTATATTATATAATTAATGTGTCTGAGAACATTTGTTTGAGAACTGCTGGTCAGCCCCACCTACATAAATGTGTGTCCCCAAACACCTAAAATACAATTTATATGATAGTCTCTAATATGGAGACCCTATGCAATGGAATATCAGGCAACACTTGGCACCATGTGTTAGGCAAGGCTTCATTAGGTCAGGTGTACTTCTGGAAGTTATCAGAAGCTCTAGTGCTTACTTCACAATGTTAATTTGGTGTAGGAAGCCTAATAGTTTATAGTTTATTTTAATTTCCACTTTTAAAATTATTAAAAGCAATATGTAATAGTATTTTCTTTATGTAGTAACATTTATTATTAGAAATGAAGATGTTCACAGAAGATGTGTTTGTGCTTTGAAATTATATAAAAAGTTCTTCTCTTTCTGAAATAAACAAAATTTAAAAATCCCTCTAAGTATTTCCCTAAATTTATCAAAAAGCAATCTAGAAGATTCTAGGCTCTCAGTTTTTCTGATAGAATGGTTTTCATATAAATAAAAAAAATTGAATAAGGTAAAAATGTACAAAGACATTAATCACTGATTCTTTTTCTTCAATTCCAAGTGTCCAGTAAGACACAATTTCTTAGCTCTTTTAATTAATATAAAATTATAAGCATATTTTTTATTTTCTAATATTATCTAAACAAAAATTAGATTTTAAGTTAATATAAAACACAAAAATCTGTGAGTATATATGGATAATTAGTATACAGGTGAATATAAGTAAGTAGCAACTATGAGTGCAAACATTAATCACTATACCAAATTACTTACTTTAGTTGAGGAAGAGAACTCTGAGCATATTCTCATACATCAAATTAAGCTTTTCTTTAAGCTTGGCAGTATTAGTAACAATAACTTGTTGAGAAATGGCTCAATATTAAAATCATTAATGCTTTCAGAGTTAAAATTTATGATAGAAGACATTGCACCACATATATGATAAAACTGAAACACTGAAGCACCCATATATACTATCCACAATCATCTGGTAGCTCCAATGACATAATATTTTTAATGTCTTATTTTCTTTGTTTTTTCATTTCAAGTAGCTGAATGAAACACTTTTATTTAATCTTCCTCTGTACTTCTAATCATTTCTGTCACTTTTTTTCTGTAGGTGTAATTACTTTATCCATTTTATTTGATACTGCAAATTATGCTGTCTATAGAACTTTCTTACCTTCAGTGCTGTTTACTGTTTATGCTTGGAGTAGAAAAAGTATCCAGTGATAGGAGCTCACAATTCATTTGCTAAATCTGAGCCTTCTCATCATATATTTTTTCTGTACTATGAGATTCAACAATAAATGAGTCTAGTAGAAATACAACACAATAAAATAAAGATTATATATTTCAGAAAGTCATTAATACAGGATTTAGATAGATGAATGGCATAGAGAAATTGAAAGGTAGTTGAACTCTGTATAAGATAAAAGGATTAACTTCCATGAGATACTGATCTTGGCCTCAAAGTCATTTTATGTGTAGAGACTTTGGAGAGAAGGGCTTAAGATTAGAAGCTTTAACTGAAAGAAATTTGCATACTCAGTGACAGCAGGCTTCACTAGGAATTACAGCAGCACCAATTATAAGCAAGGATAAGAACAGATGACAATATTATTTTAATTTCCCATGCATCTATATGTAGTCAGATATTGTTTTATGGATGAGACAGAACTCTGGGAATGTTGTATTTTCTATACATGAGTTAAATTCAACTAGTGTGACAACATATTGTAGTAGGTAATGCACTGACATATTTTATATCACTCCAGTATTTAGGTGACATGTTTTGTGGGTAGAGGGGTGCAAATCCTCTAGGGAGCTTTAGCTTCCTCAACATTGATTAGGTATTTCTAATACCACAGATAGCCATCTGATGTTGTTTAGTAAATTAAAGCATCTATATTTTGTATAAGTCTATACACAATAGAAAGCTCATGATTATGTAGTTTATTGTACTCTTGACTGATAAACTAACCAAGGAAGAATTACTTAGTTAGATGCTTCTGTATATGATTCAGTGGCCATCTTCTTTTGGATGCTGTCTGTAGAAAAATATTCCAGCAGCAATGCTGGTCTACAGAGTAAACAGGAGTTATTCTAGAATGTGACTGTCTCATTTAAACATTTGCAGGATAGTAAGCATAATGTAGGTTGGACATCAATGCATTAGTTAGGGATATTTGAGAAGCAAAACTTTTCACTGGTGTTCATCTCAGCACTAATAGCACCAATTTCATGAAAGACCTGACCAGGTGAACAGTGTATTGGGATTGTTGTTCCAGAGGCTTCTCCTGAAATATAGATGCTTTATGTATCTTGCCCTGCCTGCTCCACTGTGTTTGTTTGTGTGTGTGTGTGTTTGTGTTCTCGCTATGCTATGTTCCTTAGTTCATTAACATTTTGACTTTTGTCACATACTTTTAAGCATAATAATAATAAATTTATATTGAAAATAAGATATTCCAAATGAACTATTTTATATTTTTTTATTGTTGGAAAACATTCCAAATAAAAACATTTAGTAGTTTTTGTCTTGAAGTTCACTATTGCCTTGAAAATACCACACTAGATTTCAAATTTATGAATTAAACAAGAAATAACTTCTATAAAATTTGAAAAATTTATTTTGAGTTTTGGAATACCTTTTTCTGATATTATGTTGCATTGCTTCAGGGTGTTAGAAAATTAATAGTGTATACATAGGTAAACCCAACACATCTGAGGTATAGTGTACTTACTTATTTATACACAGCAAAGGTGACATTGAACACAGCTATAAAATCTGACACTAGATCAGCTTATCTATTGTCAAAAAGCTGTATATTACATCAAACAATGTGAAGTAATATTTTCCTGTTAAGACTCCACTTGCAATCTCCCCAATTTTAATTGTTACAGATGTAGGTCTTCTAGCTATGAGTTCCTAATTTGAGTAATTAAGCAATTTCTCTGGCTAAATTTATTCAAATATATAAAAATAAATTTGGGTTAAGAATGAATTTATGAGATTTCTTTACCTAGCTTTATTGCTTTTCCAGATTAATATCTATGAGATGAGATAATTAGGTCAAATTTATCACTGATTTTAAAATTTCTTTTGTTCTCTGTGATTAACTACTTTAATTGAAATTTCACAAATAATTACTAATTGCATATTTTCTATTTTTAAGGCCTAATATAGAAAACACAGATAATATATAAAAGCTGTTTTCTCCTAGATCACTCAGGTTAGAACAATGTGCTGGCACAGAATCCCAGCATCTTTTCAAGGTACCGCTTTAAACAAAGAATGAGATGCTGGCTAAGAATATATGTCAAATTTAGAAAAGAAAATGCATGTACCTAGGACTGTATAATGGAAGTCTATCAGTCTATCACCAGAGATTGTTGGTACATGTGATAGAAATTTGCAGAGCCATGCAGTCTTAGACTCTGCTTGCTGGTGACCACTGCTACTGTCTGTTCTGTCTCCATTCTTACATTGCATCCACTGCAAAGCCATCAGGGGTAAATGCATGAAAACCGAGTAGGTCGTACCAACATTGAGCATTGCTTATTGTTTTGGCTTTTAGAAAAGATATTTTTACATATCCATTTTTCTATATTCAGAATAAATATTACAGTCTTCCAAAGATGGATGTCTGGACCAATTGGGACACTAAAGAAGTGATCAAACAACATATATTAAATATTGGAAATCACAGTTTGACTATATAGTAAAATAATTTTGACAGCTTTATTATGTAACCTGACTATTTGTTCATCTTAACAGATTAGATATAAGATGTAAAATAGAAAGTGCATGGTTTGTGCAAGTAAAGAAATAAATTTTAACTGATACAGTGACTTATTGTAAATTTAGTGAAAGCAAGAGAATGTGGTGTCAGAGTATTAATAGGCACACTGACAACATTCAGAAATGTATTCGCACATGTATGAACAACAGATATTTGTGACAAATGAACCTCAAATATTATCACATGTTTTCATATTTCCAAATTAATCCATTGTTTACTTTAAGCAATGTATTTGAATAATTAAGAAGATTCATTTATAAGAATGAAGTCATTCATAATACTGAACAAAAGAAGTCATTTAAAATACTTAACAAAGGTATGCCATATATTTGGAAATTTTTAAATATTTTTATTATGTTGCATATCATTTGAATAATTTCCAGTATTATTTCTTCAAATTTCTTCTAGAAAACTAGTAACTTATTTTACTCTTTAACACAATTCAAATTTTCCTTTTAAATTTTCTATATTTACTGAATTTGAACTCCTTTATTATGTTCAAATTCTGAAAGAACCATAAAAATGTCTCTTCATGCAATATTGTTTCTAATTTCTGTACTTCAATGACTCATTTATATAAGGTATAGGACTGTCACCTTATTTCCATAGGTGTATAGCATGTTTTACTCAGGCATAATCTATACTTAACCCATTTTCCTAATGAAGGAGCACCTTTAAGAAGATGCTGGTAATAAATACTCTATTTGTAATAATGGAGAATGAGAAAGCACAGACTGTTAAATGATGAACCACAGGGGCACAGGGCTGGTATGAAATATGATTTACAAATATTATTCAGGGCTGCAATTTAAATATTTAAACCTCTACTATTTTAATAAAATAAAATAAAGACAGAAGAGAGAAGATAACAGAAAGGGTAATTGTATCATCTGTATGGATCTTGTACCAATCATACACATAGCATTGCTTTGTCAGACACAACTCTAACTTTCTTCATTAATATGCAGCTTAGAAATCAAAGCATAGATTCTCTTTTTCTTTGTGTAGTTATCTGAAAATTTAAATTTATTTGGCTTCCAGAATCATAATGTCCATTTCATGGTATTTCTTTTTGCTATTCCACATGCCCTTGACCATAGCTAATCGATCCAACTAGGAAAACTTAACTGGTTTAGATCAATGAGATTATAGGATTTGGGATTTTAAAAAATAAAAAGAAAATATAAAAAGAGTATTTGTTGAAGGTGAATTGTCTTTTTGGAAACAAACAGAATGCTAATTACTTTACCTTAATTTCTTAGAATACTGTCTGGTTTTAATTCTGTTTCATTCCATAGTTAAGAATGAGAACTTTGAAAGTCAGTTTTAAAAAAAAACTCTAAACATTCTTATTATAATGAAATATTTGTAGTTTTCATTTAGTAAAAACTCAGAGCTAGATAGTGGGAACAAGCTGGAATATCAGAGAGAGGAAACAGACCACAATCAAATCTCACCCAGCCTACTCCTCAGGGTAAAAGCTGTCTTCAATATTCCTCAGCTTGACTCCTCATCACATCACAGAATAAATCTCTGTCTTCCTATGCCTGCCATAATTACCTTCTTCACCCAATTGCTTTACTACTGGGTCCAACTCTGTTGGACCTATTCCTATTCCTACAGTTAAGATTAATGGTGCGAGCTATTATTTGGTAGTTAGACCTTGAGCTCACAGAAACACATAAAGATCTCTGTTTCTGGAGTTATGGGATTAACGGCATAGGCTAGGGTTAGGGTTAGGGTTTTCCCATGCTGGGATTAAAGGCATAAATTACTACTCTCTGACCCTCCTGGCATGACTGTGGGTGAATCTGTTCTCTGATATTCCAGACTGATTTTGTGAAATATAAAATATATCATTGCAAATCCACCCCCTTTTTTTTGCAGGGCATTTTTTTTTAATTTTATTTTTCTTTATTGCCGAATAGAATTCCATAGTATATATGTACCACATTTTCATTATCCATTTGTCAACTGAAGAGTATTTATGTCATTTGCATTTTCTCACTGTTGTGAATACAGCAGAGGGAACATGGCTTGACAAGCATCTGTGGAGTAGAGTATTGAGTCCTTTGGATGGATACTGGATCATATCATAGATTTACTTCTATGAAAATCCTCCACACTGATTTCCAGAGTGACTAGATGAGTTTGCAATCTTGCAAAGTAGGTGCCATATTTACAGAGAATTGGTTATTTATCTTTATTGTATTGTACTCAACACAATCTGCGATTTGTCTGGGCTCTACCACTTCCTAGCTTTATGGCAAAAATAAATAATTTAAATGCCAGAAAAAAAAACCACAATTTTATTTTAGGTTTTTTTTTTTTTTTTGAGTTGAAAAATAACTTGATTGTATTTTGGGGAGTTGAAAAATCCTAAGAATGCTCTGAATGTTTACCATGTTCTGAGAAGTCCGAGTGGGGAAATTCTTATTTTTAAAACTAGTTTTTTAATGCCAATTTTTTGTGTATACATATGCTTTTACCTTTTATTAAAAATGAAAGTAAATTGACACACTAATACAATAAATGCATTTACTTAATTTAAAAAAATAAATCCCCCTTTGTGTTAAAAATATAAAAAGTTATAACTAACATGAGAAAAGCAAATACAATAAATACAATAAGTATATACACTATATAGAAACAATAATTACATGAGTAATGTCCAGTCCATTAACAATAGACAAGATCAAAGAAAATACTATATTTTTTATCCTATTTTGGTGAGTCCAAAATATTGTACCTAATTCACTTTGTATCTGACTTGTATTAATAAGTAAAAACTCTAATTTTATGTCTCTTAAACTTGTACACTATAACTTCTAAGTGAGTTTCTTTTATAAAACTGTCACTAGAAAACTATAACTATCTCATCTTCAAATCCCTCAGAGACAAAAGAATAAAGTAATATTAACTAGGTAAACAGCATGGGCAAGCAAGCAACTTCAAAAAATGTAAGCGATGAGACAGCTCTCTACCTAAACAGTCACTCAAAATTTTTCTGTATTGTTGAAGCATCCATGTTAAACCTACAGGCCTAGTATATTTGACAAACTTTCTTAAAGACCATCTTACCTTGTCTTGGCAAGGTCTAAAAATTCTTTTTGTGTTTGTTTCTCCTGCTTGTCCATTTTGAACCACACATTGTCAGCAATCAAGGCAAGAGTACTTTCTTGCCCAGTGACTAATTTTGATCACAGAAAAGGTCAACACTATACAGAAATTTTTGAAAGTCCATTATCTTCTCTGAAGTACATTGGTGCTGTCAGGAGCAGATGTCCCCTTGATATAAAAATAATGAGAAACAATATTATTAAAGTATCTTTAATGTCATATTCTATGGCTCTCTGAAGTGTCTGAACAAGACCTATTCATCTAAAATATATCTGTGTGATCTTGAAAACAGATCTAATATGACTATAAGTTAGAATAGACTATTAGTCTAAATACTAACTCATTTATTTATATTCCAAATAGTTGGTAATAATAACTTTCATGAATTAGCAATTTGTATTACATTGTTAGATAAACTCATAGGCATAATACCTTGAACAGGCATAGAAATTTATGTAGCGTAACAAAATTAATCTCAACTTTATATCAATATATACAATTTGTATACCATACCCAAAAAATCTAATCTAATGGAAAATATTTAATGCTAATTTTTTTAAAGTAGATTAAATAATCTACCCTTATATATTATCATATCTATATCCCCTTTTCTTTCTTTCTTTTTTAAAAATTAAAACCCTGAATATAATCTTTTGCTCAGCTTTTTTCTAACCATAACCAATAATAATTTTTAACTAACTACCCAATAAAATAACAATTATCCATAACCCATTGAAAGATCAAAAAGTACCCCCACCGAATCTCTTGGGAATGTGGGTGCCACATTCTTAAATTTACTTCCTTCTGTCTGGAGGTGACAGAATCTGAATGTTTGGGGGATTCTAAAAGGAAACTTTTTGATAATTGTAGAATTCTGAAATAATTAGCTATATTAATTGCTGTCCAGTCTCTGAATAACAGGAAAGTATACACAGCTATTCTCAAGTCCTGACTAGAGTTGTCTATGAAGCTGGTTCAACTCAGGTAGCTACCTAGAAATTATTCTGAGAAATTTGTAATCCAAATCTATTCTTTGGTTGGTGTTTCTCAGCCTAGTGGCTTTGTCATAATCCATGGGAAATCATCTTCCTTTTGGATATTTCACTTTTACAATTAGGCATTGTCATGGTGGTCACTGCAGAAAACTGATAAGAGACTAAAACCCAACACAATGTACAGAAAGCTAAATAAAGCCTTTTCCTCCAGAATTAATTGTTATGCTATATGGACATCAAATCATGACAAAAAGTATATATATGTGGTAGAATGTTTTCTGTAAGGTACTGTTTTGGCATATATAGAATACCATAGAAGTGGATGGAATATCAGGAAGAGACAACCAGAAGGAGGGTGGAGTTAATCAGTCTCCATCTGACCCCCAAAGAATAAATTTATAAGAAATTTAAGTGAGCCCTGGGCTAGGCCATGTGACAGACAGATTAATAAAAATGAGTTGATTTAAGATGAAAGAGCTAGCTAATAATGTGCTTGAGACATGGGCCAAATAATATAAAGTTAATATAAGTGTCTGGTTCATATCTTTGAGGAATAAAAGCTGCTGCACACCAAGTACAAACCTCTGGCCCCAAACGAGCTCAAAAAAAAACTTTCTACAACAGATAGCGTCCAACGTGGGGCAAACACCCACATAAAGCGTAAAAAAGTTTAAAAACCTTAACAAACATTCTAAATCACTAAAACAGAGCCAAAAGTGACTTTCTAAATTACATATTTAAATTAATTTATGATACAGAGACAGCATAGTGTTCAGACTAAAATTTAAAAATGGTTCGTCTGCGACACACAACTTAAACCCGTATGTTTCACAAAAGACTTGACATAAACATAATTAATTTAAAGTTTCTACTTATAGTAAACAACAACAAAAAACAGCTGGTAGTTCAGACCTTGCCCGTGGCGGCATTTCCCCCCAAAGAAATGAATCAAACACTTATATTAACTTAATACTGTTTGGCCTATGTCTCAAGTACAGTACTAGCTAGCTCTTTCATCTTAAATCAACCCATTTCTACCAGTATACCCACCACATGGCCCAGCCCGTCGCTCACCTGAATTTCTTACATGTCTGTTCTTCTTGGAGGATGGATGGTGACTGACTAACTCTGCCTTTCTCCTACCTGACTATCCTCTGATCCTCCACCCACTTCTATGGTGCTGCACTTAAGCAAAATCAAAATACTTTATTTATAGCATACACAGAACATTCCACCATCCTTCCTCTTTTCTGTCTAACCAAAAAGGAAGCTTTCAATTTCCATACAGTCACAATATCCAGTCTATTTGTATTCACAAAATTAAAGAGAATATTCCATTATCTACTTTACCATTGTGAGTCTAAAGTTTCATATCTAATATATCTTTTAAACTAAAAAGAAATATACCTATAATTATTAAACCTTCAAACTCATCAAAGAACACAGAAGGATATAATACTACCCAAATAAACAGGAAGTGCAAGCAATTTCCAAAGTCTAGAAAATGACAGAGATGACATTTATCTGCCTGGACAGTCACCCAAAGTTCCTTTGTAATGTTGGGGCACCATATTCAGCCTTTATGGCCCAAAGTCTCTGGCATACCTTTCAGTGATGCAGGAAATCTGGCACACTTCGTCAGTTACTTCTCCTTGTGTCCTGAAGAATGCCTGGTAATTTTTTTCTGCAAAGCAGAAGGATGATCTCGGCATGTTCTGCCAAAGTTCAGAGGTCACTTTTCTATGAAACCTGCATGTCCAATTTATACAGCATACTATCAAGCAGTCAATACCAGAACAGTTTCTTGCCCAGTGGCTAACTTTTGCCACAAAATAAATTCCATATGAAGTTTCTTCAATGCCCATCATTTTCCTAAAATACATTGGGGCTGCCAGGAACAGACCTGTCTCACTGTCCAGAAAAGCCTAAGTTCTTAAAATATTTTAAATGCCATATTCTGCATGTCTTTGAAGTGTTTGAAAACTACCTACTTAATTGAAATATAACTTTGTATACCTACAAAAACCTAACTACCATAACTATAGGTTTGGTTATCATAGATGCCTATTAAGCTGCATTTCTCAATTACACATTATAATTTTATATGAGTTATATCAGCATCATACCTTAATAAAGAGTAGAAAAATACATACAGCATAACAAAATTCAACTTAAGTTTTATTAATAAATCAAAATCCACTTATCTTTTCTAATCATTCCTATTATCATATACTCTCCCCCTGTTTTTTATTAAAGATTGACTATGATCATTAACCATTTATAATGAAAACAAACATTAATAAGCAATATTTTGGGAAATTAGACATAGTTTTTGCTTTTACTACTTCCTGCTGACAAAAGACGCTGTTGATCTCATGGGGTCTTGAGGCTGGATCATCACAACTGGCATCTTGGAAGCTGATATTCCCATCAGAGAATTTCACATGGCCTTGGCAAATGAAACCACATTTGCCTGGATCCTATCCACAGTTTTTGATCTTCTGTGGAGACAAAAACAGAAACTCTTTTCCCAAGAAACATAATCTCATAAATAGATTTCAAAGTCAAGATATATTTAAAATATACATGTTTGTCCATCTTAGCAGCCTTAGCAATCAACCATCTTTCTGCCATTAGCTCATTAAACATTAAAAAATTAAAAGAAAACACAATAACCATAATCCAGACTCTTTGTTTATCTGCCATCTTTCATGTTTTTTTTTTAATCTTTATTTCTATTAATCTTTTTTAAGGGCTTCCTTTACCCCCCTTTTTATTCCTCTCTGAAGCCTATGCATATTTTACATGTATTGTACCCTGTTTGGAGGTTTTGTGAGTCTAAATCTGTTTTATTGAGAATCCTTAATCATTTTCTAATCCAAAGAGCTTTTAAAATGTCAATATCACTTAAATTGCTGACTCTGCCTCCTTTGGCAGCTTTTCAATATGGCTGAGAAGCCTGCTGCATCTCTCTGATGCCAACAAACAGAGCAGACTCAGGAAATGGTGCTACCAGAAAAACCATTTTTAACTGTTTCCTTTCTGTCCAATATAAGCAGAAACCTTAAATCAATCACACTTATGCCAAACCATCTGTGACATATATGGGTTTAATTGTGTGCCACAGACGCATCATTTTTAAATTACCGCCTGAAAATCACGCTGTCTCTGTACCATAAATCAATTAAATATGCAATTCAGAAAGCTGCTTTTGGCTCTGTTTCAGTGATCTAGAATGCTCTTTAAGCTTTTTAAACTTTCTCAAGCTTTAAGTGGGTGACTGGGCCCACGTTGGGATGCCATCTGTTATAGAATTTTTCCCCAGACACGTTTGGGCTGGTAGTTCAGACGTGGCCTGTGGCTGCTTTTTCCCCCCAAAAAATGAATCAGACACTTACATTAACTGAATACTTTTTGGCCTATGTCTCAAGCACATTACTAGCTAGCTTTTTCCTCTTAAATCAACCCATTTCTACTAATCTACCCACCACATGGCCCAGCCCGTGGCTTACCTGGATTTCTTACATGTCTGTTCTACTTGGGGGATGGATAGTGACTGACTAACTCTGCCCTTCTCCTACCTGTCTTCTGATCCTCCACCCACTTCTACAGTGTTGCACTTACAACATACAGAGAACATTAAAAATAATTTAAAAAGATAAACAGATTTTAATTTATTGATATAAACTTAAGGTCAATTTTGTTATGCTGTATATATTTTTCTACTCTTAATTAAAATATTATAATTATATAACTCATTTAAAATTATAATATGTAATTAAAAATACAAATTAATAGTCATCTATGATAACCAAATTTATAGCCATGCTAGATAGCTTTTTATAATTATACAAAAATATATTTTAATTAGATGGTCTTTAAACACTTCAAAGACATGCAAAATATGACATTTAAAATATTTTAAAAACTTAAACATTTCTAGACAGTGAGATAGGTCTACTTCTGACAGCACTAATATATTTCAAAAAAATGAGAGACATTAAAAAAAACTTCATATAAAATTTATTTTATAACAACAGCTAGCCACTAGACAAAAAACTGTTCTGATATTGACTACTTGATAATATGCTATATAAATTAGATATACAAGTTCCATTAAAAAATGTCCTCTAAACTTTCACTAAACAAGCCGAAATGATCCTTCAAGTTCCTGCTTTACAAAAAAAATTGTCAGACATCCTTCTAGACACACACACACACAAAAACGACTAATAGACTATAACAAATTTCCTATATCACTAAAAAATATGTCAGAGATTTTAGGCCTTTAAGCTAAAGATAATGCCTCAATGTTACAAAAAATTTAAATGACAGTCCAGACAAAAGCTCTGTCATTTTATAGACTTTAAAAGTTACTTACACTTACTATTTATTTAGATAATATTATGTCCTTCTATAGTCCTTAATGTGATTAAAAGTTTAATAATTATAAATATAGTTCTTTTAAGTTTAAAAAATATATTAGATAGAAAACTTTAAACTCACAAATATAAGATAAATAATAAAATATTCTCTTTAATTTTATAAATACAAATAGACTAAATATTGTGACTATAATTTTTACTTGACAGCTATTCTGTTATATATAATTTTGCTATATAAAAATTAAAACCTTCCTTTTTAATTAGACAAAAAAAGAAGTGTGGTGGAATGTTCTCTGTAAGCTGTAAATAAAGGAACTATTTTGGCCTATGTAGAGCACTGTAGAAGTGGGTGGAATATCAGAAAGAGACAATCAGAAGGAGGGTGGAGCTAATCAGTCTCCATCTGACCCTCGAAGAATAAACATATAAGAAATTTAAGTGAGCCACAGGCTGGGCCATGTGACAGACAGATGAATAAAAATGAGTTGATTTAAGATGAAAGAGCTAGCTAATAAAGTGCTTGAGACATGGGCCAAACAATATAAAGTTAATATAAGTGTCTGTTTCATTTCTTTGAGGGTAAAAGCCGCCACAGACCAAGTACAAACCTCCGACCCCAAATGGGCCCCAAAAACTTTCTACAACATATATATATACATTACATATAGATTTAAATATAAACATTTATTCAGTATAGGATTAGTATTAGTAACAATAGAATAGTTCCTAATTTTTAGTTATTATTTTGTTCCAAATTAGGTGGCTCTTCTGATGAGATACAGAGATTTTGCATTTTCTTTTAACAAGTATGCTTGATTTTAGAGAAAAAGAGAGCTACACTCCAAGTCTAAAGTCAGCTTTAGATTATGATTAAACTGGGACTAAAATTTATCTTACAAATAAAAACATAAGAGAATTTAAGCAATAAAATTTTACCTTATAAAGTATACTGGTTGGGTATTTATTTGCTGGCAAATTATTCTGGATAGACTCCCATCTGTTTTAGATGCCTGTATGTCCAAGGTCTTTTAACTTCTTGAAGATGGGTATTTCTAGTTTTCCATAAAGACAAAAAAAAAAAAAAAATACCTGCCACAAACCTTTGTTCTTTTACAACTTAAAGAACTGTAATATGGGTGGATGAGCCATCAATTCTAATTTTTATGGTTTCACTAGTTAAAATTGAGTTTTTAACATTGATGGTATCCATAGCTTTTCTTCACCTGTGGAAAAGAAAGCAAAACTTCTCCAGTGTAGAACATATCTTGGCTTAGATTCTGAGGTCAGTACACAGACTAATTTAGCTCAGCTCTATTTCCTATAGTCCAATGTCTTTCAACAGCTGTTGTTCCTTTCTCATTAGCATTCGGAAAATTCAAAGTTAATAAAGCATTGTGTATTCTATTTCTGGGGTTTTTGTTATTCATTAGTGTTTATTTAGCATATCCTTTAGAGTTTGATTAGATTTCTCTAAGACTGATTGCCCTGTAGGATTATATAAGACTCCTGTAATATGCTTTATATTATAATAAGCAAAAAATGTTTCATTTTACTAGAGACAAATGTGAGAACATAGTCAGTCTTAATTTGTACAGGAATTTCCATGATGGGCATAACTTCCAGCAAATGTGTGATTACAGAATCAGGCTTTTCTGAACTCAAAGCAGTTGCTTTTAGAAATTTTAAACACATATCTATTGTGTGATGTACATATCCAATTTTACAAATTCTGTAAAATAAAACACAACCATCTGCCAAATTTTATTTTTATGTATACCTTTAATATTGCTTCCTGCTGATAACAGAGTTTGGTTATAGAAGGTACAGGTGGGGCAACTTTTTACAATTTCCTGGGCTTGTTGCCAAGTTATAAAGAAAACCTTTTTTAATCCTCTGCTAATGATGTGATTTTTTATGAACCTCTTAGGCCTCTAGCACATTAACTTTTAATAATTTACTACTTTCATTATTACTTTGTGATAAAAGACTTGGCAAAGCTGCATGGGATCAAATTTGTGTTTTATAGAAGGAATAATTTCTATTAATGATCTTGTAACAGAATAAATACTGAAGTTAATTCTGACTCATCTTTAATAAAATCAGCAGTTTTGATGTGTAAAACAACATTTTCTGCATACTGAGATTTAAGAGGTAAAGTAAAATCTATTAATACGATTATGATAGCATATTACAATTCTGAATTTTGAACAAAATCATAAGGGCTTTGAGACACTTACTTACATTTTCTGATTTGTAACCTGCCTTTTCCGATTTGTTTACATCAGTATAAAATGTAAGGGCTACAGAAATTGGTTTACCTCATACAACACAAGCAAGAATCCAATTAGTTTTCTTTAGGAATTCAATTCTTTTGTTTTGAGGATATATGTTATTAATATCTCTCAAAAAATTACTACAGACTCTTTGCCAAGGTTCTCTTTCTGCCCATAATTGTCCAATATCTTTTCTAGTTAAAGGATTGGGAGAAGACTTTCAAATCAAATGGTCCTAAGAAACAAGTTGATGTAGCCATCTTAATATCTAACAAAATAGACTTTAAACTAAAATCAGTTAAAAGAAACCATTATGGACATTGCTTATTCATCTCAGGAAATATCCACCAAGATGAAGCCTCACTCCTGCTCACTCTTGAATATTTATGCTCCCAACACAAGGGCAC
>PVIH01018536.1:19060-38283 GCA_004025045.1 Sigmodon hispidus
AAAAAAAAAAAAAAAAAAAAAAAAAAAAAAAAAAAAAAAAAAAAAAAAAAAAAAAAAAAAAAAAAAAAAAAAAAAAAAAAAAAAAAAAAAAAAAAAAAAAAAAAAAAAAAAAAAAAAAAAAAAAAAAAAAAAAAAAAAAAAAAAAAAAAAAAAAAAAAAAAAAAAAAAAAAAAAAAAAAAAAAAAAAAAAACTACTAAAGCTTAAACCTCATTTCAAGCCCCACACACTAATACTGGGAGACTAATGGAGACTAATACCTCATTTTCAACTTTGGATAGGTTAACTAGACAGAAACACAACAAAGGCATAAGGAATATAACAGAATTTATTACCCAAATTGATTTAATGGATATATACAGAACCTTACATCAAACACAAAAGAATATACATATTTCTCAGCACTCCATGGAACTTTCTCTAAAATTGACCACATACACAGTCATAAGGCAAATATCAGTAGATTAAAAAAATGAGAATAACTCCTTGTATGATATTAGATCACCATGGTCTAAAATTAGAATTCAACAACAATAAAAATCATAGAAAGCCTACAAAGTCATGGAAACTAAACATCTCTCAATTGAACCACCTTTGAATCAAGGAAGCAGTTAAAAAAGCTGTCAAAGACTTCCTAGAATTTAATAAAAACATACTCAAACTTTAAAAGGAAAACTCATAGCAATAGGTAGGTGCCTATATAAAACCCAGAGAAATCTCACACAACAGACTTAACTGCACAGCTAAAAGCTTTAGAACAATTAAAAGCAAACTCACCAAGGAGAGGTTGGCAGGAAACAATCACACCCATTGCTGAAATCAATACAGTTACAAACAAAAAGAACAATACAAAGAATCAATAAATCAGAGAGCTGGTTCTTTGAGAAAGTCAACAAGATAGATAAACCCTTATCCAAATTAGCCAAACAGTAAAGAGAGAATATCCAAATTAACAGAATCAGAAATCAAAAGGGAGACATAACAACAGATACCCAGGAAATCCAAAGAATTATCTGGTCGTACTTTGAAAATCTATACTCTACTAAAATGAAAAACCTAGAAGAAATCAACAGCTTTTTGGACAGGTACCACTTACCAAAATTAAATCAAAATAAGATTAAAGGCCTAAACAAAATTATAACTCCAAAGGAATTTGAAGCTGTTATTAAAAGTCTCCCAAGGATAAAAAAAGCTCAGGACCAAATTACAGTGCAGAATTCTACCAGACATTCAAAGAAGAAGTAATAACAATACTCCTCAAACTGTTTTATACAATAGAACCTGAAGGAACATTGCTAAACTCTTTTTATGAGTCCAGAAGCCACTCAAAGATTCAACAGAGAAAAAAAATTACAGACCAGTCTCCCTCATGAACACCAATGCAAGAATACTCTGTAAAATTCTGGAAAATCAAGTCCAACAACATATCAAGAAAAATCATCCACCATGATCAAGTAGGATTCATCAAAGAGATGTAAGAATGGTTTGACATATTAAAAACTATGAATGACAGCCATAATATAAACAAACTAAAAGAAACAAACTACATGATCGTCTCCACTGACTGTTCTTCCAGAGGACCTGTGTTCAATTCACAGCATCCATATGGCAGCTAACAACTGTCTGTAACTCCAAGATCTGACACCATTGTATAGTTATACATAGAGGAAAAACACTGAATCACATAAAAATAAATAAATAAACAAACAAACTAACAAATAAATAAATATTTAGATGTAGAAAAATGCCTTTGACAGAAATCCAACACTCCTTCATGATAAAAGTCCTGGAGAGATTGGGAACACAGGGAAGATATCTAAATATAATAAAGGCAATATACTGCAAACAAACAGCCAACATCAAACTAAATGGAGAAAAGCTCAAAGCAATCCTACTAAAATTAGTAACAAGATAAAGCTGTCGGCTCTCTTCTTGCCTTGTCTATTCAGTAAAGTTCTAGAAATTCCACTTAAAGCAGTAAGAGAATGAAAGAAGGTTAAGGGGATATAAATTGGAAAGCAAGAAGTCAAACTATATTTGCATATGATACAATCATTTACATAAGTGACCCCCACAATTCTATGAGGTAACTCGTACAGCTGATAAACACCTTCAAAAATGCCGCAGTATACAAGATTACCTAAAAAAATCAATACCCCTCCTATACACTAAGTAAGGATAAAGGGATGAAAAGGAAATAATAGAAACATCACCCTTTATAATAGCTGCAAATAATATTAAATAAGTGTTTTCCCTACGTAAAATTAATCTTAATACATTTGTAATAAAATGAGGGGTTCAAGCAGTTCTCTTTACATCCAGAAATATTTAATGATAATGGTCAACATATTACCTATACTTAAGAGTGTATCCCTTGAGATTTTAAAATACACAAGATCTAGATTCAAATTTTAGTGACTCATGAAGGCTCTAATATGAACTAACATTCTGTCCTAGGTCTAGTTTCCACATAATAATTGAGCTGAAAATCAGACTGAAAGAATACATGTACAAAGTTAATTTTGCTAAATGTGTATATTATAATTACTCCAATATAGTGCTTATATATAATTTATTACCTTATAGTATCTAGCTTTACTATAAGGAAGAAAAACATGACAGAACTCATTGTAGTAATTTAGTAGTAAAGCATTAAGTTGTTATTAGATTTCAATGATTGTTATTTAACTTAGATTTATAATATATCATTTTATTCATTGTTCAAATATTTAGTAATCATGGTATATTATTTGTTAACATTTTAAACTCTTTTTTTCATGTCTTCTTAAGAACCTTGTTTATAGACTTATGCAATCACCAAATTTTAAAGATTTTCCATATCAATTTCACTTAAAACATATACATTTTAATCTCTCTATTGTCTCTCAACTAATAATTCAATATAGAAACTCCAATTTTAATCTTTCTTAATGTTTTTGTGTTCTATAATAAATTACTTCAAGGATAGTAGTAATATCACTTTAGCCTATAACACTGAAATATAGATAAAATTTGAGATTATCAATGTTAATAATTTTCATTTTCTACTTAAAATTTTAATTGTTTTGTACATGTGAACATATATTCAAATATATATACATATATATGAGATTGTTTACATACCAGAAAAATGCTTTGAATCAAGGGGGAAATAATTGCACCATTTGAAATATATGGATCCCAGGGAACAATTTCACTGGATCAGGATCAAATGGAGCCATGCCACTGGCCCTGTTATGTCTTTTATTAAGAGTTTTTTTATATATATATTCAACATAAGAAGATTTTTTTTGAAAGACTGATTTACTTTAGAAAAGGAAATAAGAAAAATAGGGTTTGAAATTCTGTGAGATGGTCTTTCTGTATACTATAAATATGTGTTGCTACACTCAGTTAATAAAGAAGTGCTATGGCCTATGGCAGGACAGCACAGACTGAAAAGAGAATCTGAGCAGAGAACACATGATTCGGCCACCCAAGTTACCAGATATGGACGGTACCGTTAGCCACCGTCCATGTGACAATACATAGATTAGTAGAAATGGGTTAAAATAAGATATAAGAACTAGCTAGTAACAGCCTGACCCATAGGCCAAACAGTTTGTAATTAATATGAAATATCTGGGTGATTATTTTATAAATGGCTATGGGACCAAGGGTGGGAGTGATTCATTTATAAATGTCTGGGCAGGACTGAGAAACTACATAATTCTCTATAGAATATTATGATACGTGTCTTTAATCTCATAATTTAGGAGGCAAAATATAAAGTCAGCCTGATCTCCAAGTGGACTTCAAAGCAATTCTGAATACGTACAAAAGGGAGTTCCAGATTGATCAGGGAGGCAGTTCCAGGCTCTGTCTCAAAAAATTAAATGAGGAAAATATAAGGTAAGAAAAAAAAAGTAGACAGAGTGCTTATTCCTTACATTGATTTTTATGTTATTCTTTTCTAGGGAAAATATAATATAATTATATCATTTATCCCTTTCATTTACTTCCTTCAATATACTCTCTCTGATATACCCCTATGCTTTTAAATGTCTATAGCCTGTTCTTTCATTAATTACTTTTACATTAATATATGTATCTTAAATGTTTATATTTTTAATATAACATGACAGTTTTGTATGTATAATGTTACTTGAATATAAGTTTTCAGGGCTATTTGTTATTGGATAGCCATTTGGTATGCTTTTCCATGAGGAAGACTATTTTTACAACACTCAGCAGTTCTTAGTATCTTATGCATCATTGTTGATGGTACAGGCAACATGGGTCCTAGGTTGGCTCCAGTACACTGTGGCATTTCAATTGGTGTCATGTTTGATAATCTCATGTGTAGGCAGTCATGTAGGTGAGACTTCATTCTTTAGTTATTATACAGTAGAGCAGGTTTCCTTATGGCATTTTCATGAATAGTTTTCCTTTTATTCCCTTGCTCACATTATCTCCCCACCTCAACTTCTCTCATTATACTGACTCCACTTCAATATCACATATGGTCTATTCCTCACATCTTATGAGCCTTCCCTTGTCTCCTGTCCCTGAGCCACACCACTATCACTTAGATGCACATTTCCCACCTTCTTTCCAAGAATTTGTATCTAGGCCAAATCTCTTGCTTTCTATTTTTAACATAAATCTCTGTTTCTTGCTTTTATATGAAAAAGCATCAGTCTGTGCATAAATTATTGAAATATTTATAAAATTTACTTGGCTATTTTCTAGTCTTAAGTGCTAACTGAAGCTCAATGCTGAAGAAAATATGTCACTAGCTAAAAAAAAGAGAAGCAATACTTAAAGTTAAGCAAAGTATGATCTTAAACTGAAAATATCCTTGTTCTTCTAAAGTTATTCCATTGTATTTATCCATGACTGTATAAATGTTTGTATGAATGTGGACCACAGGGCAAATTCAGATGTGATTCTGCAGCTGCCACACATCTTTTGATAAGACCTGGGACTGAACTGATCAATGAAGATGAGACTAGGAGGATAAACTCCAAGCATGCATCCATCCATCTTTTTCTCTCCAGCTCTGGGATTATACTGCAATTACCAATCATCATCACACCCGGCTTTTCACTTATGTTCTGGGAACTCAATACAGATCCTCATATTTCCAGACTGAAAAAGCTGTGTCCTCAGCACATAAATTGTTCTGTGGTACTCAGATGTCATTGAGAAACATACCATGTAAGTAGCAACACATAATTTGCAAATATTCTCCACGATGAATGCAAGAACAGAAAATAAAACATTATCACTTTGAATACATTAAGCAAATTAACAATAACACCTTAGAAAGTTGGTTTACAGCTCTCTGGCTAATGCAGAAATGGATGCCTGCAAACTTTCATGAAGGTGAAAAAGAAATTTTGTAAGTCAAGAGACATCTTTAAACTAGGTTTAGAATCTCTTTAGTCTAGAGAGTAGAAATGAGAAATATGAAGAGAGGGGAGTTGCAAAGTCGGAATAAAATATTTTTCTTGACTGGAAAATAATATAGAAAAATTGACCCTTTGAATTTTCCTTACTAATATAAAAACACTGTTTTCATTTACAAAGGCTAGTAATTAAACATAAAATAAAATAAAATATGAACACAAGAATGAGCAATAGCTAAACTATTTTATGTTGCTCTTTACAGGGGATTTCATTTGCTTTTGTGAGGCACCAGCCATCATTATTATTGGGTTATATACATGAAATATGACCTTAATCTATTTTCTAAATATTGATTTTTAGGGAATATATTTGTCCTGGCCCTTTATGTTATTTTAAAATATGATTTGAGATATAAAACCAATAATGTTATTACTAGTTATAACAATTGTATGGGAAGAATAATTAGAGATTAATAGTTGGATTCAAAGAAAGACGAGGCTATGGGGTTATATAAAAATGATGGTTTATTGATTTCTTTTGACTTTACTACATAAAATAGCAATGTTAAAAATTTTAGCTTAAATGAACACATTCATTTTTGCCTTTTTCCAAGAGTCAATAGAATTTTTAATATATTTAAAGTTGCAAAAGAACAATAGAACAATTGATATTCTTCTCAAATGTTTTATAATTTCATTGATTTTCCATGTCATTAGTCATGCTTTTTCTAATGTAATAAAATCAGTTATTTTGTTCATTATACATTATACATAAAGCTTATACTAGGCTTTCATTACAACTAAAGTTTGAAAGTTAGAACTAACCTATTTGATTTCATAATTATTTCTTAAATATAATCTTTTAAATTAAAATATTTTCTTCATAAATTATGACTTACCATTCTTTCTATGCCCTACTAAATGCTTGCATAAAGAAACAAAAAATAAACTACATGTGCCCTTAAAAGTGCAAAAAGTAGAAGACAAAATATAATCACTAGATTAGGAGCTCATCTGAGTAGTGATTCTCAGAAATCTTACCATAAAAATCTCAGTGTCTATATGTATATCTTTGAATTTTCAACATTTGAATTTTATTATTTCAAAACATTGTTCATCACCCATTTTGCTTGTTGTCAAGAATATTATATGTGTCATTAATAAAATTATGTTCAATTTTATATTCTTTCTCCTGATACAGTATTAAAAATTGTGGACATATATACATATCTCATATTTGAATGGTGGCTGACATATATGAGAATTTCAGTAGCAAATAACATGGCCTTTTATAATCTGCCCAAATGAGGTTAGTAATAACACTTTTACAGTGTATTGTCTTTCTTTAATACAGTGAAGACATTGTATAAATAAATCAGTCATACATCAAAAAATAGTATTGTAGATCAATAATTCAAGCTTAGAAAATATGATTTTCAAGCCAGTGTTTATTAAGTATAATATTTTGTTGTAACTATGGAATTGAGTTGGAAAACATGATCAGGAAAGTCCCTGTCTTGGTTTAGGGAGTGAATAGTAGTCACATTGCAGTTAGTGTGCTCTGTGATGAGCATTCTTTGTATCTAACCACCAGTGACAATGTACACATCTCATATATATATTCTATTGATAAAAAGAGAAAACTTATCAAATACATCCATGAACTGAATAAAAGTCAAAAGCCTATTACAGAACTATGATAAGTGTTGACATTCCTGCTTTATTGTATTTTCTGCATTCTTCTCACTCAGAGAACATTGTAAGTTAATGAATTAAGATTTATGGGTAATAGAAAATATGATTGCCTATTTTGTGTCTAATGTGTGAATGATAGACTTTGGGATGGACCTAAACATGGATGTATGGAATTTACCATACATTGCTCACAGCTAGGAAGAAAAGTGCAGGTGTACTAAAGAACTAAAGTTACCTACACATTGTGATTATTCCTGTGGTAATTGCAAATTAGATACTAGTGTGAACCCTCATTGTCTAGGAATTTAAAAGGTGAAGAACTGGGTGAATCACACAAAATAATAGATAATATATACCACAGAAATAAAGACAATTGCAAGTTTAATATGTAATAATTATTATTTTAGGACATGTTTATTAAAATTATACAATACAGATTTATAAACTATATGTGTGTTTTTTCAGTTTTCTAATTTATTAATTAGAAATTAGTTTATTAATTCTGTGACAATCACAACAAAATTTTTCTACAGCATCAAAAGAAATCTCAGTCCCCAGACCATGGAACAGAACAGATAATAATTAAGTAGCATTGTGGTTTTGTTTGTAGGTAAAGATATTGTTGTGCTATCATCTTTTTTTTTAATTGAAACTATTATTTGAAAAGCAGTTACTAGTTTTGAATATTTTACATTGATTGGATTTTTATATATTGTATACAAATTATGTATATTGATACAAAGTTCATATTAATTTTGTTACTGTACACATATTTCTACTCTTGGTCAAGGCATTGTATTTATAGAGTTCATCTAACAGTGTAATATAAATTGCTAGTCTTTGAAAGTTATTATTACCAACTAATTGCAATATAAAGAAATGCAAGTTAGTAGTTAGGCATTGCAATCAAACTTATAGTCATAATAAATATGTTTTCAAGGTAAGACAGATATATTTTAGATATACAGATTGTCTTCAGACACTTCTGAGGTCTAAAGAATATGGCATTTAAGATATTTTAATACCATAGGTTCTTTCTATTTTTGTGCAATGAGACATGTCTGCTATTGGCAGCACCAATCTACTTCAAAGAAGATGATGGGTGTCGCGCGCCACCTCGCCAGCAAGGAACACGCAACACCGGATCCTTCCCTTTGCAGTTTATTCGGGCCTTTAATTATCTTATTGTCTCTCACTCACTCACTCACTCTCACTCTCAGACATATGACGAACGACCCCGGGGGGAAGTCCGCTCGTGGCTAAATACCCTCTGGGCTTCCAATCCTGGTAAGCCACGTAGACATCGCCCATAGGTCCCCAGGCGCCAAAAGCAAGCCACCATCCTCGTCTACAGCCAATAAGGAGTTGCTTACTCCCGAGAGCACTCACCTTCAGAAAAGGTGGAAGGCAGAAACCAGCGCCACCTTTAGAGCGTGGTACAATGCAGCTCCCTACAGATCCCCCTTCTTTATTAAGAAAAAAAAGCAGGCAGAAGCAGAGGTCTAGTCTCTGAAGCACAAAAGGAAAATGTACAGGTATCGCTCCAGGTATCGCTTCTGCCAGGTCTGGCATCCACTCCGGTAGAATTCACGATCACCATGGTCACTCTCAGCTGGGCCGTCAAGTTCTCGAATTCACCAATCCAGTTTCCTAAAAGATAACTTGACAACTGTTTAGACAGATTTGCAGCGTGAATAAGGTTCTGATATTGTACACTAGTCCCACGTAATTCTGAAAACTTCCATTCACAGCCAAGCTAGGCCAGCTGCCAAAGAGTATCAATCCACTCTTGGACCAGGTCGATCCTTTGATTAATAACCATCAAACCCTTTTTTAGCTGGGCAATCAGATTCTTTTGTATGTCTAGAGCCTGTACTACATTAGCCAAGACTGAATTCAAAGTCTGCGCAGTCTGCACGGCATGGCTCATGGCTCCTATGGCAGCCAATGAAATAAGTGCGATTATGGCAAGCACTTATCTGCACCATCAGGGCCAGCAACAGGAGCCTCTGCATCATCTGCATGCTCCCCGGCCTCATTTACCTTTTCCGATTGAATCTTCCTGGTCAGACACCCCGGTACCCAAACTGGATCATTTCTATCCTGGGGGAAAACGCAAACAGACCCTCTCGCCCATGTTAAAACAGGTCCGGGCTGCACCAGCGGCCTGTGAGGATGTCTTTCCATTTCACCAGTCCTTTCTGCATAGTGCCTGGATTGGCATGCCGGTCTGCTGCTGCAGCCCCATGGGCATCCAAATTTAAAAAATTAAGAGTGAATAGAGCTAGGGAAAGTCTTTCCTTTGAAGTACAGCCATGGCCTATTTCCCCTTTCTGTTTAATAAGGCACTCCTTGAGTGTGCAGTGAGCTCTTTCCGCTATGTCTCGCCCTTGGGGGTTATAGGGCAGGCCATGGATCAACTGCACTCCCATCTGTTCACAAAAGGCTGTAAATTGACGTCCAGTGTATCCTGGGCCATTATCAGTCTTAAGCTGCATTGGTTTTCCTCAGGCTGCCCATGCCTCAAGGCAGTGAGTGATAACATTACGTCCTTTCTCTCCATTTAGGGCAGTGGCATGGATAATACCAGAACAGGTGTCAACTGACACGTGCACATATTTGAGGTTGCCGAATTCAGAAAAATGTGTCACATCCATTTGCCAAACTTTAAGAGGAAGCAAACCCCGGGGATTAATTCCCAACGATGGGGAATGCTTAAACTCCACACAATGTGAACAGTCCAAAACTATTTGCCTAGAAAGCTGAAATTTACTTCGTAAAGTTCTGGCGTTAACATGGTATAACTGATGAAACTCTGCGGCCTGCACAATGGGTGTGGCAATAAATATTCATTCTTGCCATGTGGCGGCATCCACTAAGGCATTGCCTTTGCTCAGAGGCTCAGGGAAGCCAGTGTGGGCTCTAATGTGTTGGGGGAAAAACTTCCTAGAACGGTTCCTAATAAGATCCTGTAACTGAGAGAATAAACCTGCAACTGAACTGAAAGACTTTATAGGACCTGCCACCTCAAGAATTTTCAAGGCATTAACAACATAAACTGAATCAGAAATCAAATTAAATGCACAAGAAAAGGTTTTAAAAACCTCTAATACTATTTGCAGTTCTGTTATTTGAGGGGTTCCTGGAGCAAATTGACATTGGACCGGTGATTGGCCTTGGGCCATGTATGCCCCTACTCCGGTCTTAGTGCCATCTGTAAACACATTAATTGCACCAGGAATAGGTTCTATAGCTGTCACCTTTGGAAAAACAACAGGATGCTCCTTAAAGAAAGTCATTAATGGGTGTTGTGGATAGTGGTTGTCTAATTCACCAGGGAAGGAGCATCGGAGTATAGCCCAGTCATCAATGGTGGCACACAGCACAGAAATTTGCACTGCAGTGAAAGGAACCACGATGCTCTCCGGGAACAGACCAAAAAACTATAGAGCCTGTTGAAGACCCTGCTGGGCCAACTCAGTAACAGCTGTGGGTTCATGCTCGATGCTCTTATTTGGGGAAATCTTAGGGTGTATCCATAGCACAGGTCCTTGTTGCCACAGTACCCCTGTGGGTTGTCTAAAGGTGGGCAATATACATAGCAACAACTTCTGATTCTCTTGTACTCGCATCAAACATGCTTGTCTTAATCTATCTTCCACCAGCTGTAGTGCTTGATGCACTTCTTTGGTAAAATGCTTAGGGGAATCTAGGGCAGGATCACCTTTAAGAATGTCATATAGAGGTTTTAACTCATAATTTGCCAATTTTAAAAATCCCCTAACCCAATTTATATCCCCTAATAATTTTTGATAATCATTCAAAGTCTTTAAATTGTCCTTTCTTATCTCTATCTTCTGGGGTTGAACTACTCGAGGAGCAATCTTTGCTCCCACATAATCAACAATCTGAGACAGTTGCACCTTTTCAGGAGCAATAAAGAGCCCTCGGCACTGGAGTGCTTTCACCAGCACCTCATAGGCTTCTTCTACCTCACCTCTGTGTTTTCCCGCTAACAGTACGTCATCCATATAATGGACACAGCGCACCTTAGGAAACGCTTCACATACTGTTTTGCAGGGCATGCCCCACGTATAGCTGACACATAGTAGGGCTATTAGTCATCCCTTGAGGCAATACGACCCATTCAAATCTCTGATCAGGCTCCTCATGATTATATGAGGGAAGCATGAAAGCAAATCTTTCTGTATCTTTTTTATATAAAGGTATGGAAAAGAAGCAATCTTTAATGTCTACTGCTATGATATGCCATTGTGAAGGCAAGGCCGTCAACAATGGAAGCCCTCGTGGTACTGGGCCCATAGGTTGCATCTGATTATTTATAGCTCTTAAGTCATGCAACAATCTCCATTTTCCTGATTGTTTCTTAATCACAAATACAGGTGTATTCCATGGTGAAGCAGAAGGTATGATATGCTTCTGTGCTAGCTGTTCCGCACTAATTCTCGGGCTGCTTTCAATTTTTCCAAGGACAAGGGCCACTGAGGGACCCATACAGGTGTCTCAGTTTTCCAGGTGATGGAAATGCCATCCTCAGTGGTTCCTATGAAAAACCCAGTCCTTGCCTTGGCATTCTGTATTGAGGCATGACAGGTTCCTTCCTACCCTGTAAGTGCTTTCCTAAACCAAATTCTGGGTGAAATCCCATGTCTTTTATCATCTCCTGAGATGTCACTGAATATTCATTGCAAAGCTTAAAGCCCATGTCTTTTAATAGGTCTCTCCCCAGAGTGTAATGGGTAAGTTAAGCACATAAGGTTGTATTCTACCTGAGTGACCCTCATCGCTTCTCCAGGAAAGTTGTCTTGCACTAATTTCAGGAGCATTGGCAGAAAGATTATTCAAAGTACACTGGCCTCCCAGACCTGGAGATTTAAAGACATGCTGACTAGACCTACAAGACTGCTAGATTCATTCGTGCAGGAAGAATGCTGAATGCCGATTACTGAGCGCCTCAGGCTCAAACATATGCCCAAGGCAGAGCACTCAGGTGGAAATTCTCCAGGTGGCTGGAATGTAAACAACTTAGGCTCACCTGCTTTCACTTAGTGCCTGTTCAAAGCCTCCACCTAGGCTACAGTGAATGAGGCCATGATCCCGTAAGTCCGTACTGACTCAACCAAAGATTTTATCACTTTGAAATCTAAGTGGTCCTTGTATCGATTTCCTTGTGGATCTTGAACACTGGATAAGCTAACTCTGTTCTGACTGCCTTCCATGTCCCCGGGCTGAAAGCACGCCCTAAACCACCATTCCCACCTTTTGCATAGGGAGGGGGAGCCGAAGTCGAGGTTTGACATGCTGGGAATCTGCAACATTCTTCTCTATCTGGATCTCGCATTTCATTCATTCATTTTTGTTCTTTTTATTTGTTCTATGAGTGACAGCAGCTCTTCCTCCAAGTCTGTAGACTCAGGAGTTTCTATATCAGAAAGGTCGGGGTACAACTCTCCCCTTTTTTGAAACCAATTTCTTAGTTTCTCTTTCCTCTCCTGATTCCTCCAACCTTGATAGATCTTCTTCAGAACTACTGCTCTCAAGGTCCAAAAGCTGAAAATCCTCTAAATCCCGATAAGTGTTTCCCCTGGAATCTGATCCTTCAATTCTAAGGCCTCTCGCTTCTTCACTGTGAACCCTGTCAGATCTTTCCTCTTTTAACTGTTCTAAAGCAGCCTGACCCCCTTCAATTGCCTCACAGCACCTCTGATCGTCCAAACAACCTCGAATCACCCTCCAAATGGATCTCATGCCTGCCTTTAGAATTCCTTGCTCATAGGCAAAGTCCAAATCTCGCCCTAACTTCTCCCAGGAGGACACTGCTAGACTGCCTGTGACAGCAAACCACGGAGCTGCAATGTCACATTCCTTTAAAAATCTCTCTAGTACACTTTCCTTAATTTCCAGGCCCTTAGTTTGTAACAGCTCTTGTAGAGCCAGAAAAATTGGACATGAGGTTGAAGACCCCATCCTTATACGATCTTTACTCCTTGTTTTAAAAAATCTTTTCTGAGACTTTACCAACCAGCCCCAGCCTTGCTAATGCTTTTACTTTCACTTTTGAGCTCAAGTCTGCAATAATTGTTACTTTCACTTTAAGTCAAAATTGGCAACTGCTGCGTTACTTTCACTTTAATCCTAAACTGCTGTGCCACTTTCACTTTGAGCTCAAGGCTGCCGTGAGTCCACAGCTGCAAAAGATTATACCCACTTGTCAGTGAGGTCACTGTGCATCCACAGTTGCAAGAGGTTACACCCACTCGTCAGTGAATTCCCTCTTCTCCGCCTTTACCTACAGGTCGGAGCTATCCGCTAGCACCAAGAGGTTACCCTCACTCCCTGGTGAGCTCCCTCTTCTCCGCCTTATCCTATCTATAGGCCGGAGGCTCTCACTGCGGATCCCAACTTACCTGGAACTTACTGGTGCACCCCCCGACTGCAGAAGAGTTCTGAATCCTGTTGTTTGTTGGCGAGAGTTTAATTCTTATCTTCCCGGATTTCAGCACCACTTGTCGCGCGCCACCTCGCCAGCAAGGAACACGCAACACCGGATCCTTCCCTTTGCAGTTTATTCGGGCCTTTAATTATCTTATTGTCTCTCACTCACTCACTCACTCTCACTCTCAGACATATGACGAATGACCCTGGGGTAAGTCCGCTTGTGGCTAAATACCCTCTGGGTTTCCAATCCTGGTAAGCCACGTAGACATCACCCATAGGTCCCCAGGCGCCAAAAGCAAGCCACCATCCTCGTCTACAGCCAATAAGGAGTTGCTTACTCCCGAGAGCACTCACCTTCAGAAAAGGTGGAAGGCGGAAACCAGCACCACCTTTAGGGCGTGGTACAATGCAGCTCCCTACAGATGGGCATAAAAGAAACTCCATATGGATTTTACTTTCTTTGTGGCAAAAGTTAGCCAATGAGCAAGAAAGTACCCTTGCTTAGGCTGCAGAAAATATGATGTCCAAAATGGATAAGCAGGACACACAATAAAGAACTAACAAACTGCAAAAAGTCTAACAAAATCTGGAGAAAAAGTTTAGGTGACTGTCCAAGGCAGCCAGCTGTTTCTGTCATTTTTTCACATTTTTGGAAGTTGCTTGCTTGCACTTCTGTTTACTTAGTAAATATTATTTTCTTCTCAGGTCTCTGTGGAAATTGAAGATTATAAAGTTATATTTATATTTTTCCTAGTTACAGCTTCAGAAAAGAAACTCATGAAGAATTGTAATGTATGTAAGTTTGAGAGACATATAAAGATAGTTTTCAGCTAGTAATACAAGTTAGGCAAAAAGTAAAATAGATAAAATTCTTTGGACTTACCGAAATATGAAAAATAATGTAATATTTTCCTTGAATTTGTCAATTGTTAATAGACTGGAAATTATTGATGCAATTATTGCTTTATATACTGTATATAGTTATTGTACCTATTGTATATACTTTTCCTTATATTAGTTATAAACTTTTTCTTCTTTTTATTCTTCTTTTTTTATTATTATAAATAAAGAAGTCACATTTTCTATCCTTGTATATTATTATTCAAGGTCCCTTGCCCCACCCAGGACATCAGTTCATTCTCCCATATCCACATCTCCCCAACCTCTATATGGGCAGGCGATCCCAACGTCCCATGTTCCCAACATTGCTTAGTTCAGCCTCCACTTCTGGGCAAATACAGTTTTCTCCCCACAGCATCAAGACTGAGTCAGATGTTCCTGTAGAGAGATTGGGATGCAAAGAGTCAGTCCAAGGTATTTCTGATACCAAGCTGTTCAGTGCTTATGGTTTGCAGTTTGGGGCATGCTATGCTTTTTTTATTTGTTTGCTTGTTTGTTTAGAGTCAACTAATGAGTGAGTACATCCTCTGCTTATCTTTCTGGATTTGTGGTACCTCACTCAGGAGGATATTCTCCAAATTCAAATAATTGTCTGCAAATTTTAGGATATCATTTTTTCTTACTGCTGAGTAGTATTCCATTATGTAGATGTACCCATTCTTCAGTTGAGGGACATATAGGTTGTTTCTAGGTTCTTGCTATTACAAATAATGCTGCTATGAACATAGTTGAGCTAATGCCTTTGGAGTGTGACTATGCATCCTTAGGGTATACACTCAGAAGTGGTATTGCTGGGTCCTTGGGAAAATTGAGAATCCACCATACTGCATTCCAGAGTGGCTGAACAAGCTTCCATTCCCACCAACAATGGAGAGATGTTCCCCTTGCTCCCCATCCTCTCCAGCATATGCTGTCATCTGTGTCTTTTATCTTAGCCAATCTAACAGGTGTTAGGTGATATCTCAAAGTTGTTTTGATTTGCATTTCTCTGATGGCTAAAGATGATGAGCAGTTTTTCAGGTGCCTTTTAGCCATTTGTAATTCTGTTGAAAATTCCCTTTTTAGATCTAAACCCCATTTTCTGATTCGGTTATTCAAGGTTTTAGGCTCTAGATTCTTGAGTTCTTTATATATCTTAAAGATAAATCCTCTACACTTGTAAGGTTGGTGAAAATCGTTTCCCATTCTGTTGGATGTTGTTTTGTCCTATCGACACTGTCCTTGGCTTTACAGAAGCTTCTCAGCTTCAGTAGATCTCACTTATTGATTGTAGATTTTAGTGTCTGTGCCACTGGTGTTATATTTAGGAAGTGGTCGCCTGTGCCAATTCGTAGAAGTATATTTCCCACTTTCTTTTCTACCAAGTTTAAAGTGGCTGAGTTTATGTTGAGGTCTTTGATCCACTTGGATTTGAGTTTTGTGCAGGGAGAAAGGCTCAGATCTATTTGCATTTTTCTACACATTTCCATCCAGCTATGCCAACACCATTTTTTAAATATATTGTCTTTTTCCCATTGAATATTTTGGGCCTCTTTGACAAAGATCAAGTGTTCATAGGTTTTTGGGTTAATGTCTAGATCCTCAATTCTATTCCATTGATCCACAAGTCTGTTTTTATGCCAGTACCAAGCTGTTTTTACTACTGTAGCTCTATAGCTTAACTTGAAGGTAGGGATGGTGAGGTTCTTTTGTTTTGGCAATACTGGTTTTCCTGTTATTCCAGATAAAAATGAGTATTGTTCTTTCAAGGTCCAAAAAATATTGTGCTGGGATTTGGATGGGCACTGCATTGAATCTGTAGATAGCTTTTGGTAGAATTGCCATTTTTACTGTGTTGGTACTACCCATCCAGGAACATGGGAGAGCTTTCCATTTTCTGATATCCTCTTCAATTTCTTTCTTCAATGATTTAAAATTTTGTCAAATAGATCAGTTCCTTCTTTGGTTATAGTTACTGCAAGGTATTTAATACTATTTGCAGGTATTATAAAGGGTTATGTATCACTTATTTCTCTTTCAGCCCTACTATCTTTAGTGTATAGAAGGGTTACTGATTTCTTTGAGTTCATCTTGTATTCTACTACATTGCTGAAGGTGTTTATTATCCTTAGAAGTTCCTTGGAATAATTTTGTGTGTCATTTATGAATACAATCATATCATCTGCCAATAAAGATAGTTTCACTTCTTCTTTTCCAATTTATATCCCCTTAATCTCCTTTCATCCTCTTATTGCTTTAGCTAAAACTTTGAGAACTATATTGAATAGAGAAGGGGAGAGAGAACATGCTTGTCTAGTTCATGATTTTAGTGAGATTGCTTTGAGATTTTTCCATTATGTTTGATACTGGCTATCAGCTTTTTGTAAATCGCCTTTATTATATTTATGTATTTTCCCTGTATTCCTGATCTCTCCAGGGATTTTATCATATAGGAGTGTTGGATTTTGTGAAAGGCTTTTTTTTTGTGTGTGTGTGTGTGTATTCATCTTTCCCTCTGAAATTTTTTTTTCCATTCCTATATATCCTTATTCAAGGTCTCTTCCCCCTCCCAACACATCTGGTCATTTTTCTTCTCTGCAACTCCCCATCCCCTCCCTGAGCAGGGAGCAGACAGTCCTATGGTCCCACTGACCCAATAATGCTTAGATCAGTCTCCAATTCTGGCCAAATCCATTTCTTTCCCCCCTCCCTCAAGAGTGAGTCAGGTGTTCCTATAGTTGGACTGAGGTTTGAAGGGTCAGTCCAGTGTGTTTCTGATCCCAAGCTGTTCGGTAGTTGTGGTTTGCCGCTTGGGCATGTTTGGCTTTTTTTCTTGTTTGTTTGTTTAGAGACCACTAGTGAGTGAGTACATCCCCTGCTTATCTTTCTGAGTTTGTGATACTTCGCTCAGGAGGATGTTCTCCAAATCCATCCATTTGCCTGTGAATTTTAGGATATCATTTTTTCTTACTGCTGCATAGTATTCCATTGTGTAGATGTACCACAGTTTGTTAATCCATTCTTGAGTTGAGGGACATCTAGGTTGTTTCCAGGTTCTTGCTATTACAAATAATGCTGCTATGAACATAGTTGAGCTAATACCTTTGGAGTATGAATGTGCCTCTTTAGGGTATATACCCAGAAGTGGTATTGCTGGGTCCTTGGGGAGATTGATCCTCAATTTTCTGAGAAACCACCATACTGCATTCCAGAGTGGCTGAACAAGCTTACAATCCCACCAACAATAGAGGAGTGTTCCCTTTGCTCTGCATCCTCTCCAGCATAGGCTGTCATCTGTGCCTTTTATCTTAGCCAATCTAACAGGTGTTAGGTGGTATCTCAAAGTTGTTTTGATTTGCATTTCTCTGATGGCTAAAGATGAAGAGTACTTTTTCAGGTGCCTTTCAGCCATTCGTAGTTCCTCTGCTGAGAATTCCCTTTTTAGATCTGAACCCCATTTTTTGATACAGTTATTCAAGGTTTTGGGATCTAAATTCTTGAGCTCTTTATATACCTTAGAGATCAGTCCTCTATCACTTGTAGGGTTGGTGAAAATCTTTTCCCATTCTGTAGGCTGGCGTTTTGTCCTATTGACAGCGTCCTTGGCTTTGCAGAAGCTTCCCAGCCTCAGGAGATTCCACTTATTGATTGTTGGTCTTAGTGCCTGTACCACTGGTGTTATATTTAGGAAGTGGTGGCCTGTGCCAATTTGTAGAAGTGTATTTCCCAATTTCTTTTCTATCAAGTTCAAAGTGGTTGGGGTTAAGTTGAGGTCTTTGATCCACTTGGATTTGAGTTTTGTGCAGGGTGACAGGCACGGATCTATTTGCATTTTTCTACACACTTCCTTCCAGTTTTGCCAACACCATTTGTTAAATATACTATCTTTTTTCCATTGATTGTTTTGGGCCTCTTTGTCAAAAATCAGGTGTTCATAGGTTTTTGGGTTAATGTCTGGATCCTCAATTCTATTCCATTGGTCCACAAGTCTGTTTTTATGCCAGTACCAGGCTGTTTTTATTTTTTATTTATTTTTTTTTTAAAACTTTATTTATTTATTTATTTGCCTTGGTGTTTGCCTGGAACTGGAACTACAGACAGTTGTTAGCTGCCATGTGGGTGCTGGGAATCGAACCCGGGTCCTCTGAAAGAGCAGACGGTGCTCTTAACCACTGAGCCATCTCTCCAGCCCCCAGGCTGTTTTTATTACTGTAGCTCTATAGTATAGCTTGAAGTCAGGGATGGTGATACCTCCTGAGGTTCTTTTGTTGAGTAAAATTGTTTTGGCAATCCTGGCTTTCCTGTTATTCCAAATGAAATTGAGTATTGTTCTTTCAAGGTCCAAAAAATATTGTGTTGGGATTTTGATGGCCAGTGCATTGAATCTGTAGATTGCCTTTGGTAGAATTGCCATTTTTACTATGTTGATCCTACCAATCCAGGAACATGGGAGAGCTTTCCATTTTCTGATATTCTCTTCAATTTCTTTCTTCAATGATCTAAAATTTTTGTCAAATAGATCTGTTACTTCTTTGGTTATAGTTACTCCAAGGTATTTAATACTATTTGCAGCTAATATGAAGGGTAATGTGTCCCTTATTTTTTTTTCAGCTCTTCTATCTTTAGCGTATAGAAGGGCTACTGATTTCTTTGAATTTATCTTGTATCCTGCTACATTGCTGAAGGTGTTTATCAGCTGTAGCAGTTCTTTGGAAGAATTTTGTTGGTCACTTATGTATACAATCATATCATCTGCAAATAGAGATAGCTTCACTTCTTCTTTTCCAATTTGTATGCCCTTA
>PVIH01018537.1:0-38182 GCA_004025045.1 Sigmodon hispidus
GAGAGGAGAGGAGAGGAGAGGGTAGGAGAGAGAGAGAGAGAGAGGTCCCCTGCCACATGTTCAGTCTCTTTAAAGGGTGACCATGTAGACACACCCCAGGTGTTAGAGTAAAGCTGCAGGTGGGGCATGCATGTTCTTCCAGCAGGGGTGTGGGCTGAAACACAGAATTGCGCAGCCACACCCAGGAGGCAAGCTAGGGTGATGTGTTTATATGCCAACACACACAACTAGCATTGTCAGATCAGGATCAAACCTAGGTGCCTGCAGATTTTGATCTTCCAAATCTTCCAAAACAGAATTGGGATGGACACACACATACAATTGTAGTGTGATAGGTAGACTGATGAATAGATGGATTACAGATAGATAGAGATAGATAGATAGATAGATAGATAGATAGATAGATAGATAGATAGATAGATGATAGTAGATAGATAGATAGATAGATAACTCTTATAATTAAAAGTTTTGACTGAACTTACTTTTTAGAAATATTATATCTCCTAGAAGTCAGTTGTTGCCACATGTAATAGTTAATGCCTCTTCCATATTTCTTGAAAGTCTCTCTGAAAGGTAACTGCTATCTCATGCTGTGTGTGAAAGAATAGATCTGAAATTTTAGACAATGTAATCAACCTAAGAGCATTCATTTGTTTTACTTAATTCTGTCTTTTTTCTTTGAACTTTCAGTATATGATTGGTTAATTAGTGTAAAAAGACTCACAGTTGGTAGGTAAATATGAACAAAATAAATTGAATGAAATTCTTAAAGAATCAATAAAATATTATATTTAAAAAGAGGCATACAATAATACTGGAACAGAGATACTCATACTTCAGGTGCACTCAGAACCTTGCTCTATTTGAAGTGATGTCTAGAGTAACATTCCAGGGTACCTTGGCCATACTATGCTCATGTTATGTATGAGATTAAAGGACAGTAGCTGCTGAAACACAGGGAATTTGAGACATCTGTGATGTAGAACCATCATGAGTGTGACAAACAGCCTGTGAAGTAGCTCCAGTCACCTCTTTATATCTCTTCCCACAGGAAGTGTGTGCGCATACACACACGCACTCACTCATGCTGGCACACATGAACATTTTCCAGGCATTCTTTTTCTCCATGTACTATTCTGTGCTAATTAAAATTCTTTCTTTTTTTTTGGTAGAACTGTTTATTAAACACACAACTATGGCATCGGCCACAAGACAATATGCATGTGTATATGATACAATAAAGAAACATGCCACCAACATGCTTTATTATTCTTTCTGCATTTTGCATTTATGTTCAGGATCAATGACACAGAATGGGGTAGAATCTTTCATGAATGCAATTAAAATTCTAATTACTCTGATAGATAGAGAAAAAATATTCTTTCACACTGGAAAAGGTAATTTTAAGGTGTTTTAACTAAAGGGGAAAATCCACAGAAATTAGACAAAAGAATCTGATTGTCATATAAATGCAAATGAATTTCATCTATCCATTTTATCTAAAAATACAAAAGCTTAGCAAACACAAACACTTATAGTTATCATTGTGCCTAATTTTAGAAACATGAAATCTAAGTAATGTTTTACTTTCCCACAGTTAATCTTTTCTGATAAAGTGTCCTTTTAAATATTTATGTCAAAAATGTAAACCTAAAACGGGTGCTAACCCATCAAAGGTCTGCCTTTCTGATGAGCTCTTTCTGATAGTGATTCCTTTTAATAGTTGATTTTCAGTATGTCACTAAACACTTAAGAGACTAGTAATTCTTCTTGAAAACAAAAAAAGTATGTTATATTATTTCTTAGATAAAAATTAGATGCTGAAATTTGATACCAAATGGTCTTCAAGTGTTAAGTACAGTTGCATCCTAAGTGTAGTGAAAATTGATTTTTCTAGAAAAGTTGATTCCTGAGACACTTTCTGTCTTGATTAAGAATTGAGCTGTAGCACATTCATACTCCAAAGGTATTAGCTCAACTATGTTCATAGCAGCATTATTTGTAATAGCAAGAACCTGGAAACAACCTAGATGTCCCTCAATTGAAGAATGGATTACTGTGGTACATCTACACAATGGAATACTACTCAGCAATAAGAAAAAAATGATATCCTAAAATTCACAGGCAAATGGATGGATTTGGAGAATATCCTCCTGAGCGAGGTATCACAATCTCAGAAAGATAAGCGGGGGATGAACTCACTCATTAGTGGTCTCTAAACAAACAAACAAGAAAAAAAGCCAAGCATGCCCAAGCAGCAAACTACAACCACTGAACAGCTTGGGATCAGAAACACCCTGGACTGACCCTTCGGACCCCACTCCAACTATAGGAACACCTGACTCACTCTTGAGGGAGGGGGGACAAAACTGGATTTGGCCAGGAGTGGAGACTGATCCAAGCATTATTGGGTCAGTGGGACCATAGGACTGTCTGCCCAGGGAGGGGATGGGGAGTTGTGGAGAAGAAAAATGACCTGATGTGGTGGGAGGGGGAAGGGACTTTGAATAAGGATATACAGGGTTGGAAAAAAAAATTCAGAGGGAAAGCTGAACACAAAGTAAATATATATGTAGCAATCTTATTTGCATTATCACCCTTGATAAGTCATGCTTATGATTTTTATCTTCTTTATAGTTATTGTTAACTTTTCAGCATTTTAAATTTATTTTACTGTTTTTTTGATAAGTACAAAATAAATAAAGAAGAAAAAAAAGAATTGAGCTGTAAAAAAAAAAAAAAGAATTGTGTTTTCATCCATATGAACTTGAACTGATAGATATTTCACTTATTGTTCAATCTTTCTCAATTATCAGGATTCTTGTTAAAATATTCTAATTGCCCAAGTTTGTGATATTTAAATATAATAGGATATACGTATTTTAATAGGGTGCTGCTATTCAGCAAACATTAGTATTAACCCATACTAGATAGCTAGGTCATAAATATAGGTAATGAATATAACACAAGAACTTTGTAAAGGGCTAAGTCCATTTACAACATAACATCTTTTCTGGAACAATTTTGTTGTTGTTGTTGTTGTTCAAATAGTCATAGTCTTTTCCTCCTGAAAACTGAGAGTCATTTTTTTCCTAGATCAGAGAGTAGGGAGCATGAAGTTCTGCCGATTAAGAAATACCCAAATTCAGTGATAATTGCAACGGTTCAGGTTTATTATTTTTTGCTTTGTAATACTTGTTCATTTTATACTCAGATATTTAGCATAATTCTCCACAAGAATCAAGCCTTCAATGGATTCCCTTAAGGATACCTATGATTGTTATTCTTGTTGAATGACTGATTCACTGCGAAATTTAAGAAAGTAATAAACCACTTAGTATGTGAGGTTTTTAACAGCAGGTGAATATCTAAGAACTGGGTAACGTGGGTCCAAGCACTTGCAGTGGTTATATACACAGCACTATATGCTGACAATTATATAATTCCTTGGGATGAAATGATTCACTTGGCAGATGTTCTTCTTAAACTTGTGAAGTCACACAGGACGGTGGATACGTAATTTACTATATGCCTACTCTAAACTGACATTGAAGATGTGGTACTTCAAAGAGAAAAGGGAATGAATATTTAGTAGATAAGAATTTCTAAACGCTAGAACTAGAGTGCTGAGAAAGTATAGAGTTTGCTACTTTTCTCCAGACAGCTGTGTGTATGATAGTCCAATATATTTTTAATGACCAATGGGTAAAGTTTAGCTTTATATTAGAGTATTTAAAGTTTGAGTTTCTTAGCAAATACCTGTGTTATTACAAATAAACCCAAACAACACCTCTGAGCCTCTGTTTTCTTTCTCTGTAAAATTAAGCCAGTGATAAAGACTCTCTAATAGTTGCTATGGATGTTATTGCTAGTGTGGTTCTCTTTGCAATATAAAGGAATAAGGCAATGCTATCTGTTAGTCTAAAAGATTATATATTTTGCCTAAGCAATTATGACCACTTGTTAGAATTAATACTATATATCTATATAGTTCAAAGCTGCACACTAAAAGCTGAAAGATACAAAAGTGAGTGAGCCAGAGAAATTGATCTCGAGTCGTTTAATTTAATTTACAGATTGCACACAGATATTAACTGATGTAAGAGGCACTGAATGCCCTCTAAGCATGAAAATAACTTCCATATTTAAAAGTATCTGTGTTATTGCTTTGTTTGTCACTAATATTCCAAGAAGTAATTTTAATATTACCCAGGAGTCCAACATGTCCATGGCCTTTGAGTCATTTCAGTAAGTTTATCAACCATGGATATGTAATTTAATTTTGCGCTTACTATAAAATAATTTTGAAGATGTAGTACTTCAAAGAAGAGAGGTTAGTTTAGCAGAGACATTTTGTGGCAAGGATTTGTAAGTGTTAGAACCAGAGAGCTGAGAAATTATGCAGTTTGTTAGATTTCTTCAGACAGTTGTTTTTATTTACATTTTGTTTATACGTATATTTACTCTTAGCTTTCTGTGAATCTAGCACTGTGTCCAGGGTAATGAATATAGTTTAATTTAATGGCCACCATAACTTGGCACAAAGACCTATAGCCAAATAATTAGAATTTGTTTGCTATGCAATTTGCAGATGTTCTAATGTGGATCCTGCTCATCAATAAAGGATAATGTGAACATTAAGGCTAATATATCAACAGAATGTCTTGGGAAGACAACAAGCTCCATATTCTCTTATTGACCTTAACATCATTTCAGGGTGTTGACCACTAAGATCACCAGGAGTCACATTGGCACCCAGTAAAATATCATTGATATCAGCCTTGGGCTGAGAAAAGGCCTTGCTAGAGTGCTCAAATTCATTAAGAATGATAGATTTTTTTATATTGGTTTCAAATATTTTTTAGCTACTATTAATGTGGAAATATGATTATTTACACATATAACTAATTAAAAAATGCTTAAAGAAAAAATTAAGAATCTTACCAGAATTTTAAATATTTACCCTTGGCTTTCTGTGAAAGCTAGAAACACAGTATTTAGAGTAATGACCATGGTTTAATTTGATGGACACTATGATTTGGCATCCAGACATAGGCTTCAACCTTGGTTCTATAGTCTGGTTCTTGTGTGACCTTGGGAAGGCCATTTAATATGTAAAGCTTTAGTTTCCAGCTGATAATGAACACTTACACAAGCATGATGCTTAAGAACTTAATTTTACCCCCAGCTGTTGTTGTTCCTTCTTCCTTTTGCCATTGATATTATTTGTCCAGCTGTGTTTCTAATTCTGCACATTAATGATCTATCTACTGAACTGAAAGTACTCACTTGTATGCTTACAAAGCTATTGTCTAGATTGTGATCTTTGAAATATCTTCTCCTCAAGTAAATATGGACCAGTGACAGTTTTCTTGTATGTGTCTAAAGAACCTTTGGGGTACAGAGTTTGCTCAGCAGTCCAAAGCACTAGTTGCTCCTCCAGAGGACTCAGGTTCAATTCCCAGAACCCATATGTCTATACACAACCATTTGTAACTCCAATTACAGGGGTGTCTGATATCTTCTATTCTCTGTGGGTACTTCAAACACATGGTGAACACATGTACTCCAAGGCTCATACACATAAAATAAATATTTATAACGACAATAAAAATGGACTACCCAAGTTTGAAAAACAACACCCATTATTTCTACTGAATGTTGAATGGTGTGTGTGTGTGTGTGTAAAACCCATATTCTTGGTAATAAGAGTCAACAATGTCAAAACAAACAAAATCCTTCTTCTGGTGTTGTAAATGGTTCTGGCCCAGATTTTCTGGGCTTGGACCAAAGGTTTAGTCTCATTCTCAGCCTCCCTTAGCCTCAAATAATCACACATAGGTTTATAATACTTTTATGCTGATTGATATAGGGATATAACTTACTAATACCTTCATCTCAACTCACTCCATCTTGTTCAGCCATGCTACTCAGTACCTTTTCTCAGAGCAGCATTTCAGCTTCTTTCCCCTGTGTCTGCAGCCTTCTCTTTGTCTTCCTGTGGTAGCTCTCTGGCATCTGTCTCTGTTCTTCCTGTACTTAGAGTTTTCTTAGCCTGGTAACCCAACCCACACTTCCTGTTTGCCTTTGGCCAATCAACCTTTATTAAACCCATAAGCAGGATAAATATTTACATTACCAGCATATTCCCACTACATTTTGGGGTTATAAAATAAAGCATAAAAATAGCTTTTGGTCTCAAGAGCAAAAGCTTGATGCTTAGGACTGTGAAGTTTATAAAATGTAAAGATAAAGTGGTAATAAAGAGGTGTATGCTTCTCACGGGCACCTTTTCTTTTCTCCCAAAAAGAGGCATAGATGAAGATACACTTTGGAAATTTACTTAGTATTTACTGAAATAATTAAACAACTAATCTATGGTGATCATATTGTTTTCAGTAGGTAAGATAGTTCTCACATACAGTGACACAAATATATCTCTGCCTTCCCTCCATAGTCTAGATCTTCGGGCTTATTTCCAAGCAGAATTACAGCAAGATAAAGTTTATTTTTTTAAATATCTAAATTAAAACTATAAATTTAGAATCATTCACATTGATATTGTCAATGATGATAAACTATTAATTTAAGACAAATTTTTCTAGTTCTACCAGAATCATCTCAACTAATATGTATATTTGTTAGTAGAAATTTTTTATCCATTAGCTAGAATATAGTGCTATCCATACCACAAAATTACTTTGTTTTAAAAATGTATGTAAGTTATTGGCAAGGCATGCTATGTTTAAATCATGTTTAAATTTAAACACTTGTTTCCATCTGCTATTTTTCTCTCCTTTGATTCACCGCAAATTTTTAAGAATCCATGTTTTTAGACTTGACTAGGATTTTGAAGTTATTCTACCCATTTGTCTCCATTATCACCACCTAACTCCTTCAAAGTGCCTTGTAATTATATAATAAGTCTCTTTAGCACAATTTTCACTGCTATTGGTGGATCAGACTCACTGAAACTTATATTGGAATAAAAAGGAAATTATGGCCAAAACTGCTTTCTGAAGTAAAATATGAGAGAGACTCAGGGAGTGGTCAAAATCAAGAGTCATAAATTAAGATAGCAACAGGATGCTTCTATAACAAAGATCAGAGAAAACAACTAATAAATGTCTTGAAAGCATTGTAGAAATCCCTGTCTTATCCACATATTCAATTCTATTCAATTCTACACTGAATACTACCACTCTAAGCTGAGATCAATATTTTTTTGGAGGTGACCTCCCTGGCCAGAGAGGGGACTAGGTCAAGTGCTGAGCCCCAGTGGACTCAGAGCAGAGTGTGGCAGCACAGGACCCAAATGAGACCTGTCTGGAGACAAGGGTCTGTCGTGGGGGGGGAATAGATAAAAGAAAAGACAGCCTATTCTATATAAAATTAAGTAAACTCAATTTTCCTATTCAACAAAAGAATCTTGGGGGGGGGCAGATTTGGTAACTATTAGAGGGACAGAGGAAGCCTTTACAGTCAAGTTGGACAGTCAATAAGTTACACATCTGTAAAGGCTTGAAGATAGCTAACATGATCCCAAGAAAGGACTAGCCAGAAAGTTAGCAATAGCAGAGAAGCTCTGTGCCAGATACCTATAGGCATCAGCCTTAAACCTCCTTCACCAGTGTGAACTTGTAGATTAAGGTATTTGAAAGAAATCAGCAGCATGGAAGATAAACACCAAAGTAAACAATGTTACAAAATTATCAGCAAACATCAAACTCATGGAACAAATCCAGGTAAGCACTCAAAGTAAATACACTTAGAAAAAAAAGCAAGGAAGCTGTGCAGTTCAAAGTTAAGAAGAAGCTACAAGTAGAAAAGAAAATTAATAAGGAGATTTCTTGGAAAACAAGCATGTCATGGAAAATATAGTTCAGCAAGATGCATACACATAGGAGTTACATGACAGTCAAATTGATAATGAAGAAAATGAAGTCAAGGATATACTAATATAAACGTATATATATATATAAGAATATTTTCTAGTATATACTAAGATGATAAAAAGGTAAAGACCCTGAGCACTGACATCCCTGAAATATTAGTTCTAGATGACCAAAACAAAAGTAAGCTACAGAGGAGATATAATTAAAGAAAAAATATAGAAAGATATCAAGATAAAGATACTCATAAACCTATAATAAAGAGTCCCAAATGAATGGATTAGCAAAACACATAACATAACAAAAACTAAACATGTCCCAGGGCCTTTCAGAATTTCATGGATACATGCTAAATGCTTTCATAAAAATAACAACAAGAAATGCAGCTTACACTTAAGAAGGAGGTAAGACATCAGGCGCTCCTTATACAATGTTCTATGCAGGCAATAGTGAGAATTATTTTAGAATAATTTTAATACTTTTATTTTCCTTGTTTTTATTGAATATGAATTATTTCTCTTATTCTAAAACCATGCAGTTTAGTATCTTTGTTGTTAGAGTTGTATTTAGATTCTAGTTTTCTAGTTTCTTACAATGTGTTATGGTTTGAATCTAAAAATGTCCCCAAAAGCTTATGGCTTCATGGTCAACTGACTGGCTTTTTGGAGGTAACTGGTTCATGACAGCTCATACTTCATAAACTGATGAATTCATTGGTGAATATATAATTTAGTGGATTAAGAAGATGGTGCCTACTTGGAAGAACTGGAATATCCTGTCCTGTTACCCGCTGTTCCTTACCTTTCTTTTTTTTTTTTTTAAACTTTATTTATTTATTATTTATTTATTTATTTGCCTTGGTGTTTGCCTGGAACTGGAACTACAGACAGTTGTTAGCTGCCATGTGGGTGCTGGGAATCGAACCTGGGTCCTCTGGAAGAGCAGACGGTGCTCTTAACCGCTGAGCCATCTCTCCAGCCCTGTTCCTTACCTTTCTACCACCATGAGTGAACCATTTTGTTCTTTCTAGACCATGATGTTGGGCCTCAACAAGTGACCATGAATACCATGAGTGCTGTGAATCCATGAGACAGTGCAAGTTCTCTCCCCCCTTAAATTGTTGTATTTTTTCATGTCTCTTTTGTAAAAGCTTTAATTTTTTATGATGTATATGAGTGTTTAGCCTGTGTGGATATGAATGTACTGCACATGTGCATTACCTATGGAGACCAGAAGAAGACATTAAATTCCCTGGAAACAGAGTAACAGACAAGATAACTGTGAGCAATTGTGTGGGTGTTGGTTACCAAACACAGGTGTTTTGGTTATATTTTAATTGCTGTGGCAAGCATCACAGCCAAGGTAACTTATGCAGCATTTAATTTGGAGCTCACTATTTTAAAAGGTTTCTGGCCCAGACTTTTGGGTCTAGTCCAGAGGTTTGGACTCACTTAGCCTCAAGTAATCACACACGGGACTTATATTAATTTTATGCTGATTGACCTAGGGCCCATCATATAGTTTGCTAACTCTTTACCCTTAAATTAACCCATCTTTCTTATCCTAATCAGCCATGCAACTTGATATCTTTTCTCAGAGAAGCATTTCAACTTCTTTCCTCTGCATAATCTCCTGGCATCTCTGTGGCATCTGTGTGTGTTCTGAGACATTCCCAGAGTTTTCTTAGTCTGGTATCCCCGCCCACACTTCCTGTCTGCCTTCTGCCAATCAGCCTTTTTATTAAACTAGTAGGCAGGACAATTATTTAAATTGGAACAGAATACAATCCTACTACAGCTCACGGTTTCAGAAGGTTAGTGTCCATAACCATTAAGGTGAGGAACATGTTAACAGGCAGGTAGGCATAGTTCTGGAGAACTAGAGAGCAGAGAGCTTATATCTTATCCACAAGCATGAGGTAGAGAGAGTTACCTGTGAATAGCATGGCCTCTTGAAACCTCAAAGAACACTCACTCCCATGACACTCCTCTACCAACAAGGTTACACCCTCTTATCCTTCTAAAACAGTTCCACCAACTGGGCCCAAGTAAGTATTCAAATATATGAGCCTATGTGGACCATTGTTATTCAATCCAGAGTGTCAGGTCCTCTGCAAGAGCAGCAAATGTTCTTATCCATTGAGCTATTTCTCTAGCTCTTCTTTTAGATATTTTTGTCTCACAGATTAGAATCCAACAATACAAGGTACAAAATCATATTCCTTTTTTAAAATGTTTACAGCTAGAAATTTCCCCTTTAGCATTTTTTTAATACATCCCATGAACTTTCACAAGTCGCATTTTCGGATCTTAAAATATATTACTTATAATTTCCCTCATGGTTTCTTCTTTGACTCACTGTTTTTAAAAATTCATGATTTCTTTATATTTGTTACTCTTCTAAATTTAAATTAGGTAAATTCCAATTTAATTTTATTGTAATAGAAAAGTTGGAAAGTTATTTCAAACTTTTTAATGTATTAAAATTGACCTTATAGCATAAAAAAAAATTCTGTCCTGTAGAATGTCCAGGTGTGTTTTGATGTAGATGGGTGAAATATTGTGTATGTCTTTTGGGTCCAATTATTTTACAGTGGGTATTTTGGATTTATTTTTGTTATTTACAGTGTGTGTTCTGTTGTTGCCTGTCATTTCCTCTATTCCTGCCTTCCTTCATGTTTACTTGATTATCTTTACTGACATACTTTGATTCCTCTCACATTTCATCTTGTAGATATCCTGTAGATATGTCCCTTGTGGTTATGGTCTTACCCAAAACTGCTTAAAGTTGCAACTATTTGAAAGAGATACCAATTTAAGTTCAATCTTATATTAAATTTAATGTTCTCAGATCAGTTTTAGGCATGTATCTTCCTTAAGCTTCTTTGTGTGCTTTTCTTTCATATATATATATATATATAGTTGCCTTTAAAAGTTAATTTTCTTAAGAGCGTTTCTCACCTGGTTCTTGAAATGTTAAATTTTCTATCATATTTTTCTGCCTGTAATCTCTTTCCTCAGGGTGCCTGTGAGTCTGCAGTCAACCTGTAGTTTTCCATGCTATGACATGTTTCCTCTGTATATGTATAATACAAAGGGTGTCAGAGTCATGACTTTACAGATTCTATACTCATTGACACAAACTTACCACTATTTTTGATGTCTCTATTAACCCTTAAAAATTTTGAAGCAGAACAAAGAAACTAAGTTATATGAGTTTCTATATTTTTCCATATGTTGATCTTAGTAGAGAACTTTATATTTTCCTCTGGTTTCTAGTTATTTTCTGACACTGTCCTGGTTAGACCTAGGCTAGAGTGTTTTGAGGGGGGGAAAAAAAAGAAAAAAAAAAACTTCAGTTGAAGAAAAAAATGCCTCCACCACATTAACTTTTGTAAAAAGCCTGTGGGGCATTTTCTTGATTGATGATTGATGCAGGAGGACACACTATGGGAGTTTCCATCCCTAGGCAGGTGGTCTTGAGTAGTGTAAGAAAGAAGACTGGTGGGTGAAAGCAAGTAAGCAGTGTTCCTCCATGGTCTTTGCTTCAGTTCCTGCCTACATGTTCCTGCTTGAATTTTCATACTGACTTCCCTCTGTGATGGAGGAGGCAGGACCTGAGGTCTGTACGCTGAAATAAGGTCTGTACGCTGAAATAAGCCTTTTTTCCTCACCAAGGTGGTTTTGGTCATGGTGTTTTATCACAACAGTAGAAATTTTAACTAGGGCAAAGATCCTTTCACTCTAGCTTAAAATCACACTTTTACACTCCTCTGGTCAGGTCTACTGGCTATAAATTCCCTATGCTTCTGCTTATCTGGAAATGTCTTAATTTTTTCTTTATTTTTGAAAGGCAATTTTATCAGATGCAGTGTATAAAGTATAAAGTATGATCTCTGTATTTTATACTATTCTATTCCCTTCTAGTTTGCAAGTATTTTGCTGGACAACCCTGTTTGTTGACTATTATGACATATTTTCCCCCTTTTCTTTTATTGATTTTAAGACTTTTTGTGCTTGAATTTGACAAGGTGATGTTAATGTGTATTAGTGTAGACTTCTAGATTTATATGCAGGGAGTTGATGTCTTCAAAGTTTTGATGTTTTAAGACATCATTTTTTTCAAACACCTCTTCTTCTCTTTCTTCTTGTATCTTCTATAACACGGCTATTGGTCTGTTTGATGAAGACTCATGAGTCTCTTAGGTTTTGTCTATATTCTTTTGTTATTGCCATATAAGTTGTCTTCAAGTTCAGTTCTGCTTCCGCCTACTAACATCTACTGTTGGACTCCTAAGTCGAACTTTCTAACCAGTTGTATTGTTCATTTCTAGAACTACTGTTTGGTCCTTTCCAATGGGACATTTTGTTTTGTTTTGCTTTGCTTTCTTTTTCTTTACCTCCTTTGAAAAGTAGATTCAGTTACCACTCTGTGTCTCCCCAGTCCACCCACCACCCCCGTGGTGGATTGGGGGGACACAGAGTGGTAACTGTGGGTGAATCTGTTCTCAGATATTCCCGACTGGTTTTATTAAATATATATCATCACATTCCCTGCCTCCAATATGTTTATTATTTATTTAGTTATTTATTTATTTACTCTATGTTTTGTAATATTTTTCTAAAACTTGAGCATTTGGTAGATTGATTTGAAAGCACATTTTTCAGTTTTTGCAGACTGACTCTCTGCATAGGAATCATCAGTCTGGCATGAAAACTTTTGTCTTTTCAGGTCAGTATTGGGCATGTGTCCTCCATATGTTTGTAAGTGTGCTTTTCTTTCTAGTTTCTCTATATACAGGGCTGCTTTTTAAAGAGCATCTCTCATTTGTTTATTGACATGCTAAATGTTCCATCATATTTTTCTGACTGTTATTTCTTGCCTCAGGGTGTCTGTGAGTTTGTAGCCACCCTGCCGTTTTCATAATCTACAGCATGTGCCACTGTGTTGTGACTTCCAACTTGAAGTTCAAACTAGGCCATTTTGTTTGAGCACTGAGCAATATGATAGAAAAATCAATCTCTTAGCATCACAGGAAGGTCAAAAATTACAAGCAAGTGAAGTACAATCCTAATAGTTCTATTAAATAAAAACCCAGAGTCAGATATTAGGGTAAAAGCTGAGAGATCAGAGCAACAGCCACTAGCGACTCCAGGAATCCTCAGATCAAATTGGGGCTGAGATCCAGTTTCCTCCCATTTTATATTCCTGTCTCCACCTCCTGATTATGCTGGGATTAAAGAGGTGAGCCTCTCAAGTGCTGGGATTAAAGGTGTGTGCTACCACTGTCTTGCCTCTACGACTAGCTCCACCCTCTAATTTCCTGGCAAGATTTATTTGTCAGAACACAAACAAAATAATTCCACAAAAAGGAAAGACCAGTGCTACCCTTCCCTAGCATGCTGTGGGAAAGAGGTTAGAAAAGAGAGGCAGAACCAAGATGGTGCCCATCGTTTAGAGTGTGCCTGTTTCTTCATTGGTTGGTGGATCAGTTGCTGTGGGTCTTTCTTCAAGCTTTCCCACAGCTTGTTTTCATTTGTAGATATTTACTTTATGAAGTGAGAGAATGAGAGCTTGAAACTTCCCCTATTGACCTTGGGACAGATTCCAAGAAAGTGGCTTTTATCTTTATATCTAATCTAACATTAAATTGGGAGATTACGATAAAAATCTCTCTTGGCCATCCAAAGATTAGTAAGTCTCTCATGGATAAATCTCCTGAAATACATGAAAACACTACATCAAAAGTTAATAACTATTTAAGAGAGGTCAAAGAATATTGAATTTTAAAACATAAAATTTGAAAGTCTTTTAAAATAATGGTAACTAATAAAAATCAGCAGTTTGGGATGAAAGTTCAAGACAACTCTGAAATAATGGTTGATTCAAACATAATAAAACCCAGAAAAATATAAAGAATTGATAGTATGGTATATTTCTTTATTGTTATTAGATAGAAAGTAGAAAACATAAATATTCTTAAGGACTGATAGCGAATTAGAAGCTTATTCATCTAGAAGACCCTATGGTCGAATTATACAAATTAAGTAGCACATATCCAATAAATCAACAAACAAAATGTTAATGAATTATAGATACACTTAGGGATGGAGACGACATTAAACTGAGGTGCTGATCATAGTTAGTAAGCCTTCCTAGACAATGATTGTACATCTATTACCACATTCTGAGGTGTCAATATCTGCCTAGCACTTTTACCCTTAGAAAATAACATAGGATATTTTATGTAAAGAAAGATGTTTACTATTTTTGTAATGTGATATAAACAAGAACCCTGAGTGTTCATTAGGTAAATTATTATACATTTCATGAGTATGTATTATGAAGTGTCCTGTAGCAGTTCAGCAAACAAGATGGATACACATAGAAGCAACCTTGATACACATCAAAAGCAGAGATGAAAAAGGAATATATTCTGATATGTTATATAAGCAATAAAAATATGTTAGTACATGTCTATTTTTTTATTATGTGCATCAGCGATTATATCCATTAGTACATGTGTTTCTGCATCATCAGAATACATTGCTGTATTTGTGATATTAAATAAATGAATACACAAAATTTGAAACAATCTGACTATCTAGCTATGGAGATAATTCAGATCTGTCATTAATATGGCTGAAAGAAGCTGGCTACCATTGTGGGATATCTCTCTCTCTCTCTCTCTCTCTCTCTCTCTCTCTCTCTCTCTCTCTCTGTAACATGAAGAGTATATGGAGGTCAGAGGACAACCTTGAGTCACTCCTTACTTTCCACCTAGTTTGAAGCAGCATTTTTCTGTGGCTCCTTGCTGCCCGGCAAGCATCTGGGACATTTTCCTCTGTCTCCCTATTTGTATAAGAACAATGGGATTACAGATGAGCATACTACCATACCACATGGGATCTGAAGATCCAAGCACAGGTCCTCATGCTTATATAGAAGTATTTTACTTCTGAGTCTCTCCCCAGACCCCTAACTACCATTTTAAAACCCTAAGTAGCTCTAAGTAGCATGGGCTTACAGACCCAATGTAAACTAGCTTTTAAGGTCAACCTTGACTTTAAACAGGGATCAAGAAACATAGGAGACAAACTTGCTTCCACTATAGGAAAAGAAAGAGTGGAAACCCCAAGTATTGATTGGGACTGGAGAGATGGCTCAGAGGTTAAGAGCACTGACTGTTCTTCCAGAGGTCCTGAGTTCAATTCCCAGCATCCACATGGTGGCTCACAACCATCTACAATGAGATCTGGTGCCCTCTTCTGGCCTGAAGGCAGAACACTGTATGGCTCATGCTGGTGATTTTATGGTTGTAACTTCTGACATGTCTAGGAGATGGAATCTCACAGCATACTTCCTGGTCCTCTGGATTTGACAATCTTTCCATCCCCTTTCCCCAATGATGCAGGAGCCTTGCGTGCAGTGGTTGTTTTGTAGATTGGGAAGGGGTCCCATAACTCTGCATTTTGCTAAGTTGTAGTTCTCCGTAATGGTTTCCATCTGTTGCAAAGAGAGGTTTCCTTGAGGAAAAGTAAGGAGTTTATTGGTGAGGACAACAAATGTTTAATTATGTGGCTTAGGGTAGTGGTGGATGTAAGTTATTCTCCAAGATCCATGGCCCCAGTCCTGCGTAGTTAGCTAAGATTCCAGTACCAGGCATAATTTCATCTTGGTGAGGGGTTTTAAGTCCAATTAGTGAGTTATTGGTTACCACCCAGTTATGCATGCCCCCAGTGCACCGGTAGAGCTATCATGCCATGCTGGCCATTGTGTGGTTCATAGGTGTTACAGCTGGGCAGGACCTATGGCTGCTTCCTTCTTTGAATGGTGCCTTGGGATAGCATGAAAGTTAGTCATCAGAGAGGAGGCTCTCACATCAATTCTAGCCTCTGGGCCCTGTGTATGAAGTGCATGTTTTCTTCAACCATAGACGAGAAGGGTATAAGTGATCTTAACAGAGAAATGGAAAAACAAGGAACTCAATAGAAGGAATGTGAATCTAGAAGAGACTAAAATAACAGAGGATGCCTGAATCAGTATAAGGTCTCAGGATATTAGCTACTTACCTTAAAGTACCTAAATACAGGTAGGTTGGTGTATCAATATACATAGTTTAAATTAAAAAAGATTCTCATCTGAGCTGACAATACCTCCTCCAAGATCCAAAAACTATCTGACCAAACCCCCATTACCAGGCATGAGAAGCCCTCTGAAGACATGGTCAGGCTTGTCTAAGAGACTTCCCCAGTCATCATAGGCTATTGCTACTGCTCTTACTTTCCTGCCAGAGGCAATTATAATGTTTATGTAATGAATTCCAAACAAGGCGAGACCAAAAAGTAATAGGTCTTTGACTGTGTACCTTCCGATTTGACTGCCTGCCTAATTAACTAATATCACTCTGACTTCAAAATAGTGTCTGTTCAATTTCTCTTACCTGGATATTGTTAGTTCCTAATTGCAACATTTGGGAGGGTATAAATAAAAGCTCTGATTAGGTGCCTACTTGGGGAGAGCAGAGGCAGGGTTGTCATGTAAGTGTTCTGTGTCTCAGAGTATGCTTTCCTCCATCTCTTGTAGCAGTCAGCAGAATAAGCTGACGCCAGGGAAATGCCTGGCAGGGAACTTTGCTAGGAGGCAGTTTTTAATTAACAGGGGCCAGCAAAGGTGATAACCCCAAGGGGTAGCAAAGAGAAATTAACATGGAAAAGCAGTACCACACTTCTCCAGGTCCCCAAAGGGCAGTCGTATTAGTGGTGTCTGTTCTGATTGAACTTTTGCTGTGTCTTTTTATTGATTCAGCTGTCAGAATCTGACAAAAGGACCAATGGCCTCAGTTGTTTGCACACAGTGATAGGTTATGGCTAGAAAAGGCTTCCTCATGTCTATGACTGAGTGAGACCCGTCTCTATTACAATTCTCCGGACATGATTAATCTTGTTGAGATGTATGTGAAAATTAGGTATGTATACACACATTCAGCTGCCAGCCTTGCCCTGGAGTTCTGAGTCTCCTTATGCACCTTATTCTTTGCCATGTTTTCCGGGAAACTTTAATTATTAAACTATCTTAAAATGCAACTTCAGGGATAATAATTACACTGAGTGTTGAAAACAACCCCACCCCATGCTCTGCCATTTACCAAAGCATTAGCTTAGAAAGCATTTTAAAAGAATAATATCTTATGAATAAATATTTCAGGTTGCTCTCCCATTGCAAAAAATGATTAGTAAATAAAGGGCAGGAAGAGCTCATGAAGTGAGGGAGGAACAGGAAGAGGGATTAGATTATCTGTTTTTTGTTTTTGTTCTTTTTTTTTTATAAACTGCTGGCAAGCCTGGGGTGTGTCCCAGGAGGGTTCACTGGGAGAACAGAAATGTGTTTTCTTAAAAAATTTAAAGAACATTTTGAACACTGCATGGGTCTTTCTGATTCTGTGACCAAGAAGCTTTCTGTAAAATTCCAAGTGTGCTTGCTGATTTCAAAATATGCCCTTAAAAAGAATGGAAAGCATAGTACTTTGAAAATGTGATGAAAATGACTTCTGCTGAATTCACATATTATTTTGTAGCCCTTCTAGCATTTTTCAAAGTTACTTGGTAAGAAAATGATAAGCCCATCATCATGACTGTCTAATTCCCCCTCTCCTCTCTTGTTTGGGTGGCTTCGTATCATTTACTATAAAATGACTCACTCAGAGTTGCCATACCTGAACAAGGCTTCTGTGAAGCAACTGACAATTTGAAGTATGCCAGTCTGCTGGTAAATACTACAAGAACAAAGCATACACTATGTTTTATAAACGTGATATGAATCAAAGAATGTAAAATAATTCACTAGTAAGTTTTTTATATTAATTATATGAGTATGATGATGTGGGTAAAAGATATTATTAAAATTAATTTTTTTCAATTTCTTTACTCTTTTATATTCTTAAATGCAACCTCTATAAAAAGAAGCCACATTTTTTTTTCCTGTTAAACAGCAGTGACTAGGTAAAAGATTATTCAATATTTATTAAGTATTTGTTGTGTGACATGTGACCTAATACACACCTTATGTAAGGCTCCCTGGCACGCCACATGGTGAAGACAACATGACGCCAGCAGAATGCACTGCATACTGAGGGCACACCCCTAGGCATAGCTACATAGATCTGTGCTCACCTGTTCTCTTAAAAGGAGATGCTATGTCGCAGTCTGTCTCTTCTCTCTTCCGCTTCTCTGCTCCTGAACTCACCTGGCAGCTCTCTTCAATAAACTTGTGTGCTCTGGTAGTGTGTGTGTCTCTTCTCATGCACAAAACCAACATTTGGTGCCATGGCTCAGATAGGCCCTCTTCCTAAGCTTAAGTGCACATACGCTAGGAGAACTTGATCCGGGGCTCACTGCCGGGCTACCTTCCATCAGCTCTGCTACTGCTACAGTATTTTTGATCACCACTAGCTTCGATTGGTAACTTTTCCCATTCCAGTTGGTAAATATGAACTCTTTCCCTCTCTCTCTCTCTCTCTGTCTCTCTCTCTCTCTCTCTCTGTCTCTCTCTGTCTCTCTCTCTCTCTGTGTGTGTGTGTGTGTGTGTGTGTGTGTGTGTGTGTGTGTGTGTGTGTGTGTGTGTAATTTATGTAAATCCTGCTGTGTTTGGAAGATGCTGTTTCCTTGGAGTCATCTATCACCTCTGGCTCTTAAGAATCTTCCCACCTCCTCTTCAGCATAGATTCCTGGTCCTTGAGGGGAGGAGTGTGATAAAGACATCCCATGTACAGTTGAGTCCTCCAAAATCTACACTCCCTGCTTATTGTTTAGATGTGGGTCTCTGTGTTAATCACCATTTACTGTAAGAAGAAGCTTCTTGATGAAGGCAGAGGGCCCAAATTCTAAGACCTCTTAAGTCTCTGCATAGTCAGGTCTTTAAAGTAGAAAGAATAGTTCTTATAACTTAGAAATAATTTTAAATACAAGAAAATGCTTCTATTTCAAACTATATTACAATCATGGCTAAACACTGCCCCATAGAATAACTCACTTATGTGTGTTTTTACTTATTAATATAACTCATTTAGGAAAATACATTACTTTCCATTAAGTGGTTAAGATTATTCTGGGTTTTTGTTTTTGTTTTTACAGTATTATACTGTATTCTTTTTTAATTAAAAATTCTCTATCAATAGCTCTAGCTCATTTTTTAAACGTTTTTTTAAAACATACTCACCTCTATTTCTCCTCCCTCCCCTCTTCTCAGTCATCCCCCCAGCTTTCCCCATCCCATCCCCCCATTCACTTTTCAGGATAAGGTCTCCCAGGGTGAGTCAGTACAGTCTGGCATATATGGTGTTCCACTATAGAGAATGTGTTCCAAGAAGCCAGTTCATGCACTAGGGATAAATTCTTGTCCCACTGTCAGAAGCTCCACAAACTGCCCAAGCCACACAATTGTTGTCCACATTCAGAGGTTCCCCAGCTATCAGTTCACAGTCAGTGAGTTCCCAATAGCTCTGGTCAGCTGTCTTGGGGTTTCCTTATTGTGATCTTGACCCCTTTGCTCATATAATCTCTCCTCCCTCTCTTCAGCTGGACTGGGAACTCTACCCAGTGCTTAACTGTGGATCTCTGCATCTGCTTCCAACAGTTGCTGGATAAAGGTTCTGTAATGACAAAGTGGTCATCAGTTTGATTATATGGGAAGGCCACTTTAGGCACCCTCTCCACTATTGCTTGGAATCTTATCTGGGGTTGTCTTTGTGGGTTCTTGGGTATTTCCCTAGCACCAGGTTTCCCTCTAACCCCACAATGGCTCCCTTTATCAAGATATTTATTTTATTATCCTCCTTCTCTGTCCCTCCCCCAAAGCAACCATCCCATTGCCTCATATTCCCTTCCCACCTTCCCCATGGTCCCAATTTACTCAGGAGATCTTATCTATTTTCCCTTCCCAGGAGGATCCATGGATGTCTCCATTAGGTTCCTCTTAATTACCTAGCTGCTCAGGGGTTGTGGATTGTAATCTGGTTATCCCTTGCTTTACATCTAAAATCAACTTTTGAGTGACTATAGACCATGTTTATCTTTCTGGATCTTTGTTAGCTCACTTAGGATGATATTTTCTAGTTCCATCCATTTGACTGCAAATTTCAGGATGTCTTTTTTTTTCTGCTGAGTAGTACTCCATTGTGCAAATGTACCACATTTTTTTAAATCCATTCTTCAGTTGAAAGGCATCTAGGTTGTTTCTAGGTTCTGGTTACTATGAATAATGCTGGTACAAACATAGTTAAGCAAATGTCCTTGTGCTGTGAATGTGCCTATGCTGGAGGGGATATAAAGAATACTCTTCCATTGCTGGTGGGAATGTAAACTTATACAGTCACTTTGGAAATCAGTATGGCAGTTTCTCAGAAAACTGGGACTTAATGATCCAACAATACTGCTCTTCGGCATATACTCAAAAGATGCATATTCTTACCACAAAAATATTTGCTTAACTGTAGTCATAGAAGCATTATTTGTAATAGCCAGCACCTAAAAATAACCAAGATTATTATTTTAAAAAACAAATTGTTGGTATTTACAGAGCTTTAACTTCATATAAGATATGTCAGATTTCTATTGTTTTGACAAAGTATCCAAGACAGATTTTCTTAAGAGGAAGTCATTCTTTAAAAAAAAATCATTCTTTCAGAGTTTAAGGGCCATTGCCTACTGTTTGGGGCCAGGATAAACAGTGGGGAGGTATGCACCATCATGGAAGTACATGGCACAGAAATGCTCATTTCACTGGTGATGAAGATAGAAGAGAGGGGGTTAGGGTAGGAAAAAATAGACCACCTAATACTGACAGTGTGGGACATGGAGAAGGAAAGAGAGAAAAAGAAAGAAAGAAAGAAAGTACTGTGTGCAAATATGTGAGGCACACAGAGAGAGGCCGAGAAGGGGACACAAGCGAGTTCTCAATCGTTTCTTCAAAGTCCACTTCTAATGACCTGACTTCCTTCTACTCTACCACTGGATCCACCTCCTGTAGAACTCACCATTTCTGAGTAATATTGGAGGGGGCTGTCTGAGACATTTAAGAGCCAAGCCATGCAGTCTGCCCTTGGTCTCAAAGGATTAAGCCCCTAGGACAATACAAAATGCACTTAGATCATTTACAAGAAGCCCCCACGTCCAGGTTCAAGACTCAATGCTAACTCAGCTATGAGCCCCTGTAAAATCTGAAAGCAGCTTATGTACTTGCAGTATGGTATGACTTCAATAGGCTGACCATTCGCATTTTAATAAAGAGCAGAAGCAAAGAAAGTAAGGTTTGTACCAAGACCGGAGCCCATCAGGGCATGTATTAAATCCCACCGCTCCATATCCAGCATCCAGGACATCGCAGTGTAAGGGCAGACCTGAGAATCTGCAGCACATATGGTCACTCACAAGCTTCTCTCAGCTTCCTTCCTGGTTGTCGCTGCTACAACTGTAGCTTCTCTGTCACAGCTTCAGTAAACACTACTAGACATTGCTTTCAGGTTCTCTGATCCCACCAAACACTACTTGGTCTTCTGTGTCCTCCTAAACATCTGGGAGGAAGTCTCTATGATCTCTTAACTCTTCTGCATGCCTGAAACTGGGTCATCATCAATATAGATGATGGGAAAGTTTGTTCTCTGTTCAAATGGTCTCAAAATCTTCTTGGGCAATAGCTTCTATGGTCAGGGTAGTTGAACAGAGTGAAAAAAAAAATCCCAAGGGAAAAAAAAATCCTTTAGCCTGCCTTTGAGAATAGGGTGATATGAAGCTCTCTCATAAAGTAAATACTTTTGAAAAGAATTTGTGCTTTAAAATTTTTTATATATGCATTTGTATGGGTGTTTTGCCTGCATGCATGACTGTGCATCACATGACAGAGGAAACTACTCACTCTGTGGCAGCTGGAAGAAGAAAGAAGCCCTTTAAGGCACAACAATGATCTAACTTAGGTCTACTAGGGCCCACACCTCTTGAAACTTCCACATGCATGCCTGTATTATGGTCACCTTTAATGTCAATTTGCCACAAATTAGATCCCTTTGAGTAAGGAGTCTCACCTAAAAAACTATATTGATTGCCTTGATTAATGTGAGAAAAGCCAGGCCAGCATAGCTAATACTTTCTGGTAGAATCCCAGATAAAAAGGGTGAGACATAAAGAGAACTATCTCATCTTTTGCTGGTTTGGCTTTTCCTGCTGCCACTGAATTTATTTGTCTTGTTGCTGCTACCATGGATTGCTTTGCTAATAGCAGAAACAGGGCTCCCAAGTTTTTGTTGTAAACCAAGGACCAATGGCTCACCAGAAAACTTCCAGGCTTCTAGTGCCATATTGGGACTAGTAAGGAATCGCACCTTGTGGACTGAGTAACAATGTCACCCCATAATGAGAGGTAGTCATTATGGGGCTTCTCAATTGTTGAGGCATCCAGCTGCATGAACCAAATAACTTACAGAGTTCTTGAGTTCTCAGGTGGGGTAGTTATTGTTACTATTTGAAAGTTAACTTAATTAACACACATACATCATCACCATCATCATCATCATCATCACCATCACCATCATCATCATCCTCCCATTGGTTCCTTTAGAGAACCTTAATACCTGATGTCTGCAAGGACAGAAGAGAGCATTGAATCTTTTGGAAATGGAGTTACAGACAGTTAAGATGTACTCTCTGGTAATTGAACTCAGATCTCCTGGATGAGCTGCTTTAGCCTCTCAGTCATCTCCCTGACCCCAAGTTTACAATTTTGTACCTTTGACCCTGATATACATGCGGTATTGCCAAAGTATGAGATGCCTTCAAGTCATCCTATGGTGCAAAGCCCTTGACTTTTTTCCTTGGTACTTACAATATTCGTCTTTAACAGCAAAACTCTGCCTTTTATTGCTCTTGATTTTTTTTTTACACTATACTTGGCTAAAAAGGGTCAGCACCACCCACACTGGCATAAATGTTGTTCTGCCTTAAAGACTGCTTCGAAATGAACTTAAAGTGTATTCAACCTAGCCTCTCCCAAAGTCTCAGGATGTATATAAAATGTAGACAAGTTCTTTGCAACAGTATAGTGGGTGGGCTCCATCCTAACTCTCAAGAGTCTCCTTATCTTTGGAAGCCTCATCATCACAGCCTTTCCTACCCACATTCTCCCATGAGTATTCTAGTCTCCCAAACTCTTGCCAGAATCACCTCTTACATTTGGCTTACAATAGGCCAGGCCTTCTTTAACCCACTTCTCTACATTTTTCCAAACTCATCCAGCAAACTACTTCTAAGGGCTTCTGATGTACACATTCAGGTATGAATACAGCAGTGACTTTACTTCTTGATGACATTTTCCTGTGGCACATTTCTGTGACTATGACAATATAGCTGAGCTAAAACAAAATCCTTTTGGGGGATTTTATTTAGATGCATACTTTCAGAGGTCTTTGGTGGATGGCATCTTTGCTTTTAAGTCTGTGGTAAGACGAGACTCAGAGGTACCCAAGCTGTGGAACCAAATATAAGCTGGTACCCCACCAGCTGGCCCACTGAACCCTACATCAACCTTCAGAATGATTTCTCTCTAATGAAGACTAGCCATTGCATTGGCTCCTCCCCTTCTCCCAAACAAAAGAAGTGCATGGCAGAAGAAGCAACTCACTCTGTGGAGCTGGAAAGCACCCCAGTGTCCCTCCCTCTCAAGGGCACACCCACAGTGACTTACTGTCACTAGGCCCTTTCATGAAGGTTCCACCATCTTTCAGTAGTGCTAAGGGCTAGTGCTGGCCACAGATTATATGCCTTTAGATTTAAGATTTAAGATTTAAATTTAAGATTTAAGATTCAGGCAATAACACATTTTTCAAAGTTGGATTTAGTAGGTTATTCATTTCTCAATTTAAGGTATGAATGATAGTTATGCAGTTTTTACATATGCTTTACTGTATACTGTACTACAGTGAGTTATGCCATTTTGTTTTAATAATTGGATATTATTTCTCACTTGTCAAATTGTTGAAGAAATAAAGCTCATACGTTAAATAACAGCACCAAGACTTTCACACCAATAGAGGAGTGAATGAGTGTTATGCAAAATTTGAATAAACATAGTGTCAGTGTGGGTTAATAGTGGGTCTTCCCAAACCAGCTACAGACTGCCCTTTCTAACAAGGTTCACACAGAAAAATCGAGACCACGTTTTCAATTCTTCCCTCTGCAAACCACCTTTCCAAGACTTTTCTTTCATGTTCCCAAGTTTAAGTCATCTGCTAGATTCCTATATGGTTTGTTTCTAGAAACATCCTTCTACAATTTATTATCCCTATTGTTTTACTTCTCTAAAATACACAATTGCACTTTCTCTACTGTGGAATATTCAGGAGGTCTTTGTCTCTTTAGGTTGTTCTAACATCTGAACCTTTTAAAGTCCACAACGCAATCTACCTTCCTAGCATAATCTTCTGCCCCTTCTCTGCCTTAAGCTACAGATTTTCTAGTCACTGTGGAAACACACAGTAGCCTCTGTGTGAAGCTCTGAGATCTAAACACGGTACTTCCACTGCAGTGCCATTTCCCACACGTGGTCCCAGCCAGACACAAATTCCTATCAGATTCCCAAAACCACAATCTTCCGTCACTTGGATCCACATTGCCAAGATTTTGTAAGATTCAATTCTTATCCGATAGAATCCAGAAAATAAAAAAGCCTGAAGGAAGCCTGGCCTTTCCCAGCTCTAAATCCAATCCGAAAACCCCTCCCGTTGGTAAGGGTACTTGTGGTCCCGGTGGCTTTTCTTTCTGTCGTGTCATTGTTCAGGTCAAGACAATAGATTAGAGAAAACATGTATTATTGCTGAAAACAAATCCTGGAGAACGTATTGGCAGATGATATTTTAATTGGTTCAGCCTCTCAAGTGATTAAATAAAAATGAAAGCCCTTCTGTTTAACAAGTGCTTGAGGTGCCGTGTATTCGAGCCTCAAAGTGGAGCAGTTTCTGGCTGTTAAAGCTGTGATTGATTTTTCCATATCAAATACAATGTTACGGTCTATTGTTTCCATAGCACAGGCAAAGCATCTGTCTTCAAATTCAGTCTGTGATCCTGGGCTAGCCAGTAATACTTTATATGACCACATACTTCCATTACAAGTATGAGTGGATTAATATTGATTTTTTTTCCCTCTCCTGTCCAAGACTGAAGGTCTGTCTTAACAGCAATCGTTTATACAGCTGGTACATAAGGATATACTTACCCTTTCTTACGCTCATGGTAAGAATTATAGCTTTCTATAAAGATCACTTTTGGCTATTTTTAACCCATAAATAGATTGAAAAGGGTAACATACTTTGCAGCCCCAGTCATTTATATTACCACCTGTTTCTCATAACTTCTTGGAATTATCTAAAAACTTTGAACTTTTATAGTCTGTACAAACCTTGAGAGAAACCACTAGAAACTGGAAGAAGCGCAAACATTGTAAATTCAACAAAACCAACTTCATTAGACATCAAGAAGTCTAAAGTGAGTGGCCAAGAAGAAGAGAAACCCAGGCTACAGTTTTGAAATTCAGAACCCTTAAGTCAAAAATCTCCTGAAGAGTTTGTGCTGTGCTCAGATGCAGTCCCCAGCTCCCCTCCTCGACAGCCCCAGACGTTCCCTCCCATCTCTGCAATTTCTCAAGAATATTGTCCTGTCTTCCTGTCGTGACCTCATCCTTCTTTATAGCAAGACTAAATGTAGCCAGTTCTGAAAATCCAGATTATATTTGACCTTTTCTCTGGCCTTTTCCAAGTATTAGAAAACTGTACTAGATACTGAACTTTTAATTATATTATTCACTGTGTCCATATAATGTAGCACGGACTATAACTCAGGATACAGGAAGCTCCAAGGTAAAATATATAAGAAACATTTAAAATACAATGACTTGTAAACCTTTTTTATATCTTAATGTGTGCTATTATTTATAACTAGACATTATTTCATCCAGCACTTACTATCAGGTAGGATACTAGTTAGTAGTTAAAAATGACAACCAGAGCTTAATCACTTATCCCAATACTAGTAAATTAAAAGAGGACTGGTTTATAGGCATTAAAGAAGTTAAGCCCTTTCTCTGCTCTATCACTCTCAAATTATAGAATTTGGGAAATTTCATGCCTGGAGTGTGTTAGTTATGACTTGTGGGATTAATAGTTGGCTCAGAATGATATGACTGTCTGCTCAAGCCCAAAGAACTATCTCTTTCACATTCTCATCCAAGAGCCACAAGAGGAATCAACCCTGAATTGGGTTCTACGGCCCTGAGTTTCTTATATTCAAAAAAAGTGATTCTTCCTGCTAAGGGAGATGGAGAAAGAGAATCCAAAGGAAACCATATGTAAACTATGAAATAGTTAAACTCTATGATATGTACTATAAAAATGAAGAAATCTTATCTGCCGACATGTAAAAGACATGTGAGGAAAGCATACCATTAATAGCCCGGGATGTCTTTTTCTGTTCTGTTATGGTGCTGAGGACTAGAAGCAGGGCTTTCATACATGCTAATTCCACCCTCAGCACAGACTTCAGCACTGGTCCCAGTTCCAAACCTGGCACCAAATCCTGCTTCGACTTGATTATAAGCCCACACTCAGGCCTTGCCTGAACCAACATAGTTTTTGTTTGTTTAAAAATTTGGACTGTGTAGTGACTTTCCATAAATCACAGCTTTCTCTTGTTACGGACCCAGTCTATAGAGGAGCTCAGTGAATATTCAATGAATAGGTAAATACAGCACATGTCCTTGTGTTTTGCTATGCAGCTTGTTCAAACTGGTTCTACTTAAACAAACCAAGACCATCTGACTAACATAGTGAGGACCTAGTAGAACTTAATTCCCAGTAGATTTCTATAACTCTGTGCTTTGAACTTGATCCAATTGACTGCCTCACTGAGATTTTTATTTCGCGTTCAAAAATTTACTGTGCAATCTAGACACATTAAAGTCATTCTGCTTTTCAAATAATAAGGTTTTCAGAAGTAAAAGCTGATATCCACTGGTTTTCATGAGGAGGTAGTAAATTAAACATTGTACCCATGTTTGCTTATTAGCATTTTCGTCTCTTTTTATGTCATCAGGCAGATGGAGAGAGATGGGATGCAGTCTGTGGACTAGTCTTTGCAATAGTATACCCTAAAGGTATCCCTTTAGTGGCTCACAGTACATCTAATGATGTTTATGTGCAAAGTGCAAATTAATAAAAAAAACAATCACTCATCTTCCTGTCTCTGCATGCTGTTCCTTAGGAATATTCTCAAGCAATCTGGTATATATTTGATACTTCTAGGAGACATAGCACCAACAATTGTATGTGCTTCTTAGTCCTATTGAAACATCCAGAAAATTCCTTGTGTAGAATGAGGCATTATAGTGCATTCTTGAAAGAGGGCAGACTGTGATGGTGTTGAGCTGTGGCAGAGACCGGTGTAACTGGTGGAAGGAAAAGCAAATAGCTTGCTCACCATTTGGTTATTATCAGTCAACTGAAGAAACACCAACCACTGAGTAGCCATGTCTATTTGTGATTTCTGGCTTGACACATGGTTTATATGGTGTACTTGTCACAGTGTGTGTCAAAGAAGCTGACTATTAAATGAGAATAAAGTTAGAATTTTGGGCTATGTATAAATGCTCTCAACTGTTAGAAAACCTGGAGACTTGGGCACAAATTCCAAGGGGAAGGTGGGTAATAGGAAGTAGTTCCCATCCATTCAGATAGGTCATGCTTGCTACAAGAAACCTTAAATATCCATTTATTGAACTGCTGCTGGTAAATATGCACTAAATACCCCTCTTTTATATATATATATATATATATATATATATAGAGAGAGAGAGAGAGAGAGAGAGAGAGGCCTAACCCCTAGTGTTAGGAAAAGAAAGGAGGCCCAAGAATGAATTGGTGAGATGGGGTTGTAAGAGCAGGACCTCATGGTGCCTTACACTGAATGCTTTTTGTCTGTTTATCTTTCCCTGCCAAGCGTGGTCACATGACAAGGGAGCAGTAATGTGGACTCGCAAGAGAACAGTTACTGATATCTACCAATGCCACATTCTTACTTTAAGACCTGAAAAAAAAAAAAAAACAGCAAAACACACACACACACACACACAAAACAAATCTGATTTCTTTTTTTTAAGCTGCCCAGGATCGAGAATTTGATTATAGCTTCTCACTCTAAATAATTAGATGCTGTTAATACGGCATCTGAAGAACATGGGTGCAGAGAGACCACAGCCCCTACTCTCAAAGTATTAGGTCTTAAAAGATACAATTTCTTCTGACCACACCTACAGTGAGTTAATCTTTATATATATTTAATAAAATACACAGTTTTAGTCCCAATTTTTATATTATTATGTTAGATAATAGCAATTCCTGCTTCCTTTCTTTCAAGCTTCCTCCCTTAGAGCTCAGGGGTAGATGCTTCCGTCTCTCTCTTTTTTCTTTGTCTTCTCTTTGCATTTAAAAATAATTTTATATTACCACTTATTAATCTATTGTGCTTAGGAAGTATCTATTTATTTCTTGCTAAAGTGGTTGAAATTCTATTTCATACCATGCCACTTAATTTGTCTTATACTCTTGATTCATAAAGAATTTTAGCTAATACTGAGCCCACAAGTATAGATGCATGTAATTCTACTTGTCTGCTAATCTTCTATATGACACATATAACTCATATTTTAAAAATTGTTTTTCAAACCTACTAAATATTAAGGATAACTTTCTAAATGTTAAAGAAGTATAGCAATTATTCTTTCCTTCTTTTTTTCCTTTCTTTCTTTTTCTTTTTTTAATTACTGGGGACCAGCCACCAAGTCCATTCTTTCTTCCTGTTCTAAGACGGAGACAAGAAATATGGACATAGTTACTGTGAAATGGTTTCTAGGACATCCTCCAGACTGTGTTGTTGTGTTGTCTATTCTGGGACCTGGATAGTTGAGCTCTATCTGCTTATTTCCAACCTTAACTCATTGGAGTACATTTCCCCAGTAACTCTCCAAGAAAGAATCCCTCTGTGTCTAGCTCTCTCTATTCTGCCTTCAGAATCTGATTGAAAGTGTAATTTACTCTAGAATTCAGGAGGGAAGCAATTTTGGTCATCACTTGGGAAGTATAGTTCTACTCTTTTCTAACATGCCATTGAAATTATGATTCTCTTACTACTGTATTTTGGATATTATGATTTTGGAAATATAATTTTTTCTCTTAAGAATATTAATTTAACTCTTCTTTAAAAATTAGGGTTTCTGTATCTTGTAATGTCTCTATTTTCTCTGTGGAACTTTTGGTTGGAGTGGAGATACTTATCCTTGGTAATATATTTATAGGCAAGCAAGTGTTTATGAGCTTATTGTCAGCTCCAATTTTCTATATTACCAAATAGCAAGTTTATTTAATGTGGCAACTCAAGTATCATAAAGAAAATAAGACTTTTCAGCTTTACTTTATTATTTGAATATCACAATGGGAAGAAGATAAAGACAGACAACTGATCTGTAAATTAATTCAAATATTTTTAAGACAGGGTTATGAAAACTGATCAAGTGTTTTTTCTGGCAATGTACACATTGGGTAGATGTATTTGGTTATCTTATTGTTCCTTTGCCTGCTATCATTTGTCTGCTTTCTCTATTCATTACCAAGAAGAATGTACTGATATCTCCAAGTACTATTACAGAATTATTTTGCTTTTCAGTCCTGTCAATTTTGGTTTCCTATATCCTGCTATTTTGTTATATAAATGTTTGTGGTTGCTAAGTTTTGGTGCAGAATTGAAACTGAAATGACTACATAATATCCTTTTTATTCCTTATAACATTTTAGGTTTCCAGTCTATTTTGTCTGACAATAGAATACTCACCACAAATCTTGGAAATATTCTTCTTCATTTTTTACTTTATGCTTCTTTGTGGTTGAGATTTAAAGTGAGCCTCTCGTTGACAATATGCCCTTGGTCATGGTTGCCTATTTGTGGTTTATCCATCCTTATGTCTTTTTTTTTGATTGGATTCATTTAATGTCAAAAGGCCAGCTTGCTACTATCTGCCTGATTGTGGGATCCCCCACAATGACCCCAGGAATGCTTAGCAACTTTGATATGGAAGCTGATAGTGTAGTCAGAAGGATTTATCCAGCTTTAGATTGTGTTAGGTGGGCAGGGCATTTAAGGGGCAGGGAATCAAGATTATTAGACCAAAATAGATATGAAGTAAAAGGAGATGTTTCTAAGGGATTTCAAAATTTAGAGGAATTGACACATGAATTAGGTGACAGCATTACAATCATGGCTGTTTATATAGTGCTCATTAGCCATGTTATTATATTTGTATACATTATAATCTGTACATTTGTATATGTCTACTCAAAAGCTGCACTTTTAGAAATATCCACATATAAATACAAATAATCATACTACTTAGTGACATGTCACTGGAGTGTAACAGCATTGACTTTCACTTGAAATTTCATCTGAAGTCACCTTGATCTCCAAGACCTTATGTATATATGTATATATATTTCCTGCTCTATTACTATGCTACTATACTAATCTCTGGAGCTAGGTACAGCAATATGGCAGCTGAAGATTGGCAGGTCTGTAAGAAAAATGCTTGGTATAGCTATAGCAATATAGCAATTAGTTTTATTGGGGAATTTCAAGGAAAGATTATATTACACTAATAAATTTATATGACCAGGTTTTCATAAATTTCGTTGAGGGTCATCAGCAAGCACAGTCTTTCAAAATTATAATAACTGAACTTAATTCTGATCACATTAGCTCATAACATTCAATGTCTTAAAAAGTCCTTGAAGATCTGTAACAAGATGATTTGAGTTTACACGTTGCTTTGCTTAAATTGAGTACAGCTTGTATTGAGCTATTTTTTTTCAAAGATCTCCTTGATGTTTAAAATTAAAACCAATAAAACCATATGATATGATTTATGATGATATGCCTAATCTTGACTACTTCCTTACCATTATTGTAATTTCATACTTTTATGAATTATTCAGTTGAGAACTAAATAATAGAATGGGTGCAACAGGAATTTAACTTGTCTGTAATGTGGTGACTGTTCATTTGCAGATAGCATAAACACATCTGATATATTAATGTAAAAGCTAAGCTAAAGTTTTCCCTTTCCTTCCTTTGGAGTCAAAAGAATCCTTTGTTTAGCCAAAGTATAAGTTGAGATAGAGCATACTGGGAGCACCAGAGTAGTCAGCATAGGGTAAGGGCTATCTGCTCAAAAAATTTCTCTAGGTCCTCTAGACCAGCACCTATTAGTTTTCCAGCATGTGCAGCAGTGCTGTAGAACTCATGTATCTTTTGGGCTGATATTTCTGATGCAGATCCTATACAACACCTGTGATGGCTATCACAGTTAGCAACTTAACTGCATCAGAAATCACTCAAAACCCTCCCTCTCCTTAACATGCTCATCTGTCCTGTCAGTGCAGCTGGCATTAAATCCATCTTTTCCTAAAGATCAGAAGATCACCAGGAATCCTTCATCATCTATCTGCTCTTGGGGACTGGAAAACTATTGGATTCTTAGTTTTTCTGTCATGATACAATCATTGATGAACTTCTCAGATGACATCCTGTAAGCCACAGTCTAATAAAATCCACATATGGAGTTTTTCATTGTAGCTTATAGTATAAACCTCATGTTCTCCTTGTGATTCCTGAAGTTTCTTTTTTGGGGGAGGGTGACTTCTAAGCTCAGCATCATTCTTTTGATCCTTCTTCTCTCCTAGAAAACTGAAGGACAACTGTTCAATACTGTACACCTACAGGTCATGACCTCCTACTTGCCATTTTGGCTTGGCTGCCCATTGTAGTAATTATAGCTTGTTTTTCCTGATTAAATGTGATCTGGTTGGAGCCATTTCAAGATTCTTTTATTATTGACTTTGGAAAAACTTCTACTGATCTCTTTAATACTATGACTAGAATGTCTAGTCATCTTACCTTATTGAATCTAGATCAGTATAGTTTCAAATCGAAAGTTTTCAAGCATCATTCAGATTAGCTTCACTGGTTATAACATCATAGTATTTTAGAAAATGCATCAATAACCTCTCTCTTATTCAGTTTTATTCCGCATGGTCCTTGGAGACTTCTGGTTTTTACAGTTACTGCTCTGTAGGATTCACTGCTTTCTCATAGTAATTAACACCTCTATTAGGTTCTTTACTTGAGCAATGCTGAGGCCTGATTTTCTTCTTACCATATATTCTGGTTTGAAAATAAAATGTTCATGCCAGTGGCTCATGCTTTCATTTGGAGAGGCTTCTGGGCCTGGCTAGTGTAGGTAGATCTCCAAGGACAGGCCAATACTCTTCTGATGGCAGCATCTTCTGCTTCCAGATCTTCCAAGTGATGAACAAGCTGATAGGCTTCTACCTCAATGGATGAGCTGCTGCAGTGGCCATGCCATCACTGCCACTATAGATGACTCCCTCTGACACTGTGAGACAGAACTAACTTCTCTACCTTAATGTGTTTCTTTCAAGTATCTTGCCATAAGAATAAGGCAATGTAATTAATCACCATAAAATCAAAGATAAGAGATGTCTGGCACTAGATCTTGCGAAGACAATAATCACGTGTATCATAAGTATTTAGTTCAGTAGAAAAATGTGTACTTTTTAAGCAATGGCAAAAGCTTTCTTTGTTTAAAGGAGAGGAACCAGCTTATATTGGGACAGGAACATCTGAAGTTTTATTTTCTATACTCAATTGTCTTCAACGTTGGTCTCAGTTCTTCCCTTTATAGGCGATAGCTTTACCCCAAAGCAACAAGAGCTCTGTAATAAGCTTTGCTTTTAACACTAAAACTTTAAGAATAATAATACACTTTCTAAATTGTGCCCTAGATAAAGTTTAGCTTTTGTTCTATAACCCAAGTTCATTCATAGCATGTTTATATTTGTCAATTATATCCTTCAGTTAATGACAACCAATGACCAGATGCTGTGTGCTATTGTATGTATTTGTGCATCTTCTTTCATTTATACCTCATCCACATAGCCAAGGTGGAAATCAGAGATCATGCTATAGAAAGGGAGTATGTCCCATCATACCCCTTCAACTGTATTAGTCTGACTAATCTAATTCCAGAGTGGCTGTCCACAGATGACTCTCCCTTGAACAACTCTCTTAGGTGGAGTTCCCTCAAGTCAAGAAGTTGAGTGTGGATATTGTAGCTGGGAAATCTCTAGTTGGGGAGAAGAAAGGTAAGATAAGGAATGGAAAGAAGCCTATGCCATCACTCTGGATACAGAGGTTCAAAATTGTATCCTGTAGGGCCCAGGGTGATAGCTATGGAAGCCAGCATGTGTGTTATAGAAAATAGAGTGAAAATAACAAAGACGGGTGACTAGGTACACAGCTGTCAAGAACACAGCCTTGTGTTGGAGGAGCCCTTGAAACCATGTTTTTCTTCTTAACTTTCCAGACCTCATATATAATAGGTCTTCAGGAGTATGGTTTGTCTGAGTCATAGGACACCCCTTGTGCTCTAATGAGATCTTTGGGTTCAGTGGACACGGATGTGACAACTCGAAGAGCTGAGAACAGAACACATCTTTGCTGTGAGGTGTAATAAGTGATTTGGGTCTTTCTAACCATAATGCACACAAGTGAGAACCACATTTCAAGCACTACAGCTGAGCGTGGCAGACTTGGGAACAAGAGCAAAGGCTCTGCTGGGGGCTTTCACTTGGAAGCCCCGTAGGCACAAGAGAGAAAATAGTACATAATGAACATATCTCATGAGTAACGCCAAAGTCCCGAGAACATCCTCAGTGATACTGACAAATGAGCCCATCAGTGATGAACAAAATAGGATATACATGGGAAAAAGTTTAAAGAGAAAACAATTCAATAAACTGAAGATGTGAGACTATTAGCCTGATGCCCATTGACTTCTCTGTGGTGGTCTTGTGTACAGTGAAGTTGAAGAGATTATCCATATATTGCAACGTCCGATCTGGAATTTGTCACTTCTTCCAGTAATATTCATTAAATAAGCAGTAAACAATGGTAATAAAATACAAAAGTAGCCACGATCAGTAGACTCAGATATTTTCATGTCACCTGAATTATTATAGATGTCACAATGCCATTTATAGTTTATATTTTAAAGCTATGGCATTTATGCACCTCTATATAGATTATATAATTTCTATTCTAACCGCATTACCTCTGTAAGGCTGTCCTGCTTGCAAAGAATGTCTTAGTGTGATGTTCTGGGTTAGAATTTTAATATGTCTATTGCTGGGACACAATTCACTGATAGCACTTCCAAAAGACCCAGTGGCTCACAAACACAAGAAAATGATTGGTGGGTTGGGTGGAGCTTGGTAATTCTTCAGCTATACAAGGCTCCTTAAATAACACCATGCTGTGCTTTGAAAAGTTTACCTGGCTTTACTAGAGTTTGTTTGCTGGGATTTCCTCCTTCAGGCAAAGAATTTGTGTGTGTTCAAATGGCTGACTTCCTAGAGAACCCCTAGGGGTTTCCTTGATACCACCCGAGAAGAGAAAGGGGAAAGACTGTAAATTCTGGGGGCCTTATGTCAGGAGGGGAAAGCCTATCTAATCTCCCCAGGTGGTGGCAGCTGAGTAAATTACCTAGCAAGCAGCTGTAAGGCATTACATTGCAATTATCCCCCATGAGTTCTGAGGGCTTGTAGGCCGCTAAAGATAAAAGGCCTCACTGCTTCAGGTCTTGAGCTCTGAGAGGAGGGCTGCTTCCTTCACAGTTTTACAGTGTTTGAGGAAATGCACCTCCTGGGACAGCCCCTTCAGACAACCTGGAAATACAAATAGCCAGCTGGTTATCCAAGGGTCTTGTGTATGAACGGACTTCCTATATAAATAAGTATGAAGGAGTCACATGGGGGGGCAAACAGCCAACATGAATCTTATGGAAAAAATATGGAATGTACTTCTAAGAGGAATTCCCACAGGAAATACCAGGATCGCCTGTTTATAGCTTGCTAGCAAAATTCATAAATAGAAAATGTTTACTAAGTACTCAAGTACCAAACGCTGTTTTCTACTACAGATTAGATCATTTAATCTACACGGCAATTGCTAATGGTAGTTGTCATTATTAACCCCCATCTTACCAATGGAGGCCACTGGGGATCAGAACATTATAAGTGGAACATTTGGTTTTCAGCCTTGGTAACTTATGAAGGCCGATATTTAATACCGTTTTTATTGTTGCCTTTTCTCTGATGGACCCCCAACAGAACCGGAGGCTATAAAAGTAATCTCTTTCAAGAGTAGAAATCAATATTGTTCTTAAACTTTTGCAGACACTGAGACTCAAAAACAGCTTTAAATGTTGCTGTTTATATTAGAAGGTCAAATTGAACACACTTGTCATTTACCCAATGCATCACAGAAGTGAAATTGGTACATATGGACCTAACCACCTCAGATATGGCCCAAAGACCAGGATGGCCAATACTCACAGACTCTGTAGTCAGTTTTAGATGAACAAGTGTCTCAAAGAATATGGAAACAAAATTATCTGCAATGTAACCAAAGCATATACTTAAGCCAGCTTCCGGATCTAAGCAAAGAAGTTCCCATCCAGTGAGTATAAACCAGATAGATATTTCTCCTCCCTTTGGAAGGAGATAGAACATTCTTGTCCCGTGAACATTCCCTCACCAGTTTCTGCCACTCCCAGCCACTGGAATGGAGGCAAGAGGCAGCTTCACACTTCCACATCAGTAAACAATTACCCAGCTCTCTGGGTGAAAGCAAGCTCTGCCTTGGTATGTGCCCATCTTTGTGATGCCAAGTTCAAGCTACAAACATGATGTCACTTCATCTGCTACATTTAGAAGTGGGGAGGGATGTGCACTAGCTCACTGTGATATTGGCTTCTACATGGAAACACAGAGCTGTAAGAGCATACACTGCATTGTAAAATAACAAGGAAACGAGAGCCTGAGGATTTTTCACATTTGATTTTAATATAACTTTTATTAGGTAAGTCCATTCAGTTTAGTGCAGTAGCTTTAAGATACAACTCACATAGCCCACACCTTGCCAATTCCTTTCTCTGCATTCATTGAAGTAATTGTGAGAGGCTCTTGCTTGTTTGTTTTGTGTGTGAATTGCAATCAACTGTTTTTTTTAAAAAAAAAAAATATTAAACCAACGTTGCATTCTGTAATAAAAATGACACAGTTGGGAAAAATCCTCCTATTTATATTTGGTTGGATTTTACATTCTAAAGCTTTGTTTATTATCTAGTTCCATATCTATGGAAGGTACTGACATCTGCTTGCATTGTCATGCCTTTTGGTGATCTATTTATTAGGACAATGGCACTTCGTAGACTGAAATTTTAGAAAATTTTCTTCCTTTTAATTTTCTGGAAGAGTATGAGAAAAGGTCATATATAAAATTCATAACCTAACTCATTTGATTTCTTTGTGTGAGTATGTAGTTGTTTTTTGTTTGTTTGTTTGTTTTTAATTCTTTGGGAGCCTGCCACCCATCTCTCAAATAAATACTCAGACGGACCATTTTCCAAATAAATACACAGATGGAGACTTCTTACTTATGAATGCCTGGCTTTAGCTTGGTTTGTTTCTAGCCAGCTTTTCTAACTTAGATTATCCCATTTCTCTTTAACTACATTTTATTTGAGACTTTTACCTTTCTTTATTCTGTATCTTTCGTTCTGTCTTATTCTTTGGCTGGCTGCTTGGCTGGGTGGTTGTCCCCCAGCACCCTCCTTTCCTGCTCCCTTTCTTGCTTCTTGATTTCTTCTTTGTATTTCTTCTCCTATTTCTTCTCTCTGCCTGGCAGCCCCACCTATTTCTCTCTCCTGCCTTGGTTTTGGCAGTTCAGCTCTTTATTAGAACAATCACATGTTTTAGGCAGGCACAGTAACACAGCTTCACAGAGTTAAAAGAATGCAACACATCCTTGTATCATTAAACAAATGTTCCACAACATAAATGAATGTAACATACCTTAAAGTAATTTTGCACAACTTGAATAGTTTTAAGCCATAAATTTAAATTATTTTATAGATATTAAGATTTCAGGCTTATCACTTTATCCCTGGGGATAGTATTTGGCAGTTTTATTTAAAAACTTTTTTATTTGTTTGAGTGTGTGTGTGTGTGTGTGTGTGTGTGTGTGTGTGTGTGTATACCTCATGTGTTTGGGTATACTACTGTTGGCAGAGGTGAGTGTCAGATCTCCTGAAGCTACAGGTACAGGCTTCTGTGAACCACCTAACATGAACATTGGAAACTATACCCCTCTACAAAGTCAACAAATGCCCTTAGCCTCTGAACTGTCTCCCTCACCCCAAGCATGCTTTAACAAAGAAAGAAAGAAAGAATGTCCAGGGGCCAGGGAGAAGATTCTGGTTCAATGGGTGGATGTGTTTGTTAAGCAAGGTAGACCTCAGTTTCAAGTGTCCAGCCCCAGATACACACCTGGGTATGGCTGTGTGTACCTGTATTTCTAACAGTGGGAGGCAGAGATAGGTGGGTTCTAAGAACTTGTTCACCAGCCAGCATGTGCAAAATGAAAAACAATCAATTTAGTAATAGGCCTTGTGTCAAAACAAAATGGTGGACCGTGATAGAAATTCCCAAGGTCCTGCATTGTCCTCCTGAAGTATGTCCTCCAACCATAGTCTTTCCCTGATACACACATACACACAAAGAAAAGGCATCCACTTTATCCAAATTTTGCCTGACAGGAAAAATCCTGCTACCAAGTGTGATAACCTGAGTTCTAACCATAGACCCACATCATAGAAAGAGAGAACTATAAGTTGTCCTTTGGTTTCCAAACGCACAATGTGTGTAGTACATGTGCACAACTCACATACATAATAAGTAAATAAATGTAATTTAGGAAAAAGATTTATCACATTTTTTTGTAACTACGCATATATATGCGTGTGCATTCATGTGTTCATGTGCATGTGTGTGCATGGCCATGTAAGGACAGAGGTCAACCATAGGTGTCATTCCTCAAGAGCTGTACACCTTGTGTTCTGGGTCTCTCACTGGAACCTTAGACTTGCTAATTAGTAGAGACTCCCTGAACACCCTGCTCCAGCGATCTGTCTGTCTCCATCTCTCCAGCACTGAAATTCAAATCATATGTCACCATATCCCACTTTTTATGTGGGCGTTGGAACTTGAGTTCAGATACTCAGTGACCAAT
>PVIH01018538.1:5397-38281 GCA_004025045.1 Sigmodon hispidus
AAAAAAAATTTAAAAAAAAAAAAAAAAAAAAAAAAAGAAAACTAAATGATTAGCTCCCCGCAGCAGAGACGCAGGTTGTGACACTAAGTTGTGCAGTCAAACTACTTAGCCATGTTTTTAGGAGTTTGAGAGGAGCACGTCCATTTGCATGTGGGTATTGCCCTAAACCTCCCACCTCTGTGAGAACTAGGGTATGAACGGGTCCTGGGATGTCTAGGGGGACGCCTCAACGATACTCTTAGGATTATGTTCCACTTGTACACCAGAGAATGGACCACTGCCCTACCTGTGTCTTATTAAAACAAAAAGGAGGAGCTGTTGGGAGCTGCTGCACCTTAAAGATGGCGCTGGCTCCTGCCCCCCGCCCTCCTAATGGCGAATGCTTCTAGTAATAATTAACTCCATCCATGGTATGTACTGAATTGACTAGCTTGCTTCTGTGTGCGTGGCCCTATGGTGGAAGCCAACGCAGCATTAGCTGAGTGAAGGACTTTGAGCTTAAAACTGGCTACACGGGTTGGGAAGGCTGCTGCTGCTGCAAGAAGACTCTGTATTAATAATAAAGGACCTGGTCAATTGCCACAGAAGAATCCTGGTGTTGTGTCTTTTCCTGCTGGTCGGGGTTTGACGCAGCACAAGATGGTATATCTAACAAATGGTGTTGGCATAGCTGGATGGAATTGTGTAGAAAAATGCAAATAGATCCCAGCCTGTCACCCTACACAAAACTCAAATCCAAGTGGATCAAAGACCTCAACTTAAACCCAACCACTTTGAACTTGATAGAAAAGAAAGTGGGAAATACACTTCTACAAATTGGAACAGGCCACCACTTCCCGAATATAACACCAGTGGCACAGGCACTAAGACCAACAATCAATAAGTGGGATCTCCTGAAGCTGGGAAGCTTCTGCAAAACCAAGGACACTCTCAATAGGACAAAACACCAGCCTACAGAATGGGAAAAGATTTTCACCAACCCTACAAGTGATAGAGGACTGATCTCTAAGGTATATGAAGAGCTCAAGAATTTAGAGCCCAAAACCTTGAATTACCCTATCAAAAAATGGGGTACAGATCTAAAAAGGGAATTCTCAGCAGAGGAACTACGAATGGCTGAAAGGTACCTGAAAAAGTGCTCTTCATCTTTAGCCATCAGAGAAATGCAAATCAAAACAACTTTGAGATACCACCTAACACCTGTTAGATTGGCTAAGATAAAAGGCACAGATGACAGCCTATGTTGGAGAGGATGCGGAGCAAGGGAAACACTCCTCCATTGTTGGTGGGAGTGTAAGCTTGTTCAGCCACTTTGGAATGCAATATGGAGGTTTCTCAGAAAAGTGAGAATCAATCTCCCCAAGGATCCAGCAATACCACTTCTTGGTGTATACCCTAAAGAGGCACATTCACACTCCAAAGGTATTAGCTCAACTATGTTCATAGAAGCATTATGTGTAATAGCAAGAACCTGGAAACAACCTAGATGTCCCTCAACTGAAGAATGGATTAACAAACTGTGGTACATCTACACAATGGAATACTACTCAGCAGTAAGAAAAAATGATATCCTAAAATTCGCAGGCAAATGAATGGATTTGGAGAATATCCTCCTGAGCAAGGTATCACAATCTCATAGAGATAAGCAGGGGATGTACTCACTCACTAGTGGTCTCTAAACAAACAAACAAGAAAAAAAGCCAAACATGCCCAAGCAGCAAACCACAACCAGTGAACAGCTTGGAATCAGAAACACCCTGGACTGACCCTTCGACCCCAATCCAACTATAGGAACACCAGACTCACTCTTGAGGGAGGGGGGACAAAAATGGATTTGGCCAGGGGTGGAGACTGATCCAAGCATTATTGGGTCAGTGGGACCATAGGACTGTCTACTCCCTGCCCAGGGAGGGAATGCTTTGGCCTGTTCAGCAGAAAAGCAGGACCACAGGGATAGTATAATGGACAGGGAGCCTTGGGGCTGTGCATAGTCCTAGGCCTCTGAGAAGATGCGGCATCTCCAGCAACTTCTTTGGATGTCCTGCTACCATGTTGTAATTAAAACTTTCCTGAGCAAGTATCTAATCCAAAAATAAATAAATAAATAAATAAAATCTCATTTTTTATCCATGCAAAAAAAAGAAAATTGAGTACATTTATAAACAGTGAGAATCTGACAAATTATTCTTTTATCAAAACAAATACTCCAAACACTATTTTAAATGGACATTGCCTTACTTTTTTATTGCTTTAGCAACGCACCATGATCAAGGAAGGCACTTCTAAAAAACTGTTTAATTTGGTACACATTAAGAGGCTTAGTCTCTGAAAATTATTGCAGGAACATGGCGATAGTCAGGAAGGCATGGCACTGGAATAGTAGCTGAGGGCTTATGCTTGAGTCAAACGCATTAGGTAGAAAAAAATAACTGAGAATGAATGGGACATAGAGGTGCTCGAACACTCCATACCAACATCCCAGTGACACACTATTGCCAGCAAGCCCAACTATCTAATCCATTGCACATAGTTTACCAGCTGTGGACCAAACATTCAAATATCTGAGCCTTTTGGAGCCATTTTCTTTTAAGCTACAATAAAAAGTAGCTGTCAAGGAAGTTATAAAACAAAAGAAAAAATTATTTCTTTTAAAATATATTTTCAATTCTTATTTAAAATAAGACTAGAAATATTGGATCTGAACTGGGACAGTTAGTTTTCATTACCAATAAACTGACAAAATGATTAATTGATTATATTTCTCACTGTCTTTATTTGCAACATCATACCCAGATTGTCATACAGAAAACATTCAGTTCTTAAAGATATTAAATCTGAGTTTCATTCTGCATATTATATAGAATACTAACAACACAAGAGCTTTAGTAGTATAATATCTAAAATTTATAATTATTATAAGCTGATTTTAATTTCAAAGAGTTTTTGCTACTAAAATAAAATTTAAAAGTTCATATTCAGAGAACTCTAGGTATTTAGATTAGCGGTGATATGTATATTTTAGTCATACTTTGTATATATTTAGATTTCCTTTAATAAGTGTTATTAATTATATTTTACAAAATATATATTCACTTTACTATGTATTAAATGATATAGGGAATTAAAAACATAAAGCTAACAACTTATAAGCATTTATATAATAAAATACAAGTTGCTATTTAGGATATATCATATCTGGTACATTAAATGTTCTTAAATACTCTGATATTTCTTCCATTAAGAAGTAGAACCAATGTCTTTTTTACTGCAATAAAACTAATTTCTACCTACACAGAGTAACTTGTAGACCTATTAGGAAGCCTGATAATGTCTTCCTTGCTTGTGAGTGTCTGCTTTAGCAGATTCCCATAGGGACTAGCACTCTTTGAAAAAAACAACTTAGCATTCTTCTTGGAGAGACCACATGGAGGGACATTGAGCAGTTCCTAGTCATTTACTTCCTGCAATCAGCTTGAGTCACTTCTAATATTCTACCCAGTTGAGCTTTTTAATCATAGCAGACTCAGGAGCTTCAGAGGTGTTACTTTACTAAGTTTTAGACAATTTACAATGTAGGGAAAAGTACAGTAACTTCATAATTTATAAATGTAAAATGATAGCATACAAATCCTAATTAAAGTTCTTTCTGAAAGAATAGTTATTTAAGTTAAAAACAGACAATTAAATGGTCAAATTACAAGGAATTTTTCATTCAATAACTATTATGGAGTTCAGAAAAAAAATGATTTACCAATCAAAATTTTTAATGATAAACCATAGGTGTCCATAGTTTAAAAGTATGTTTTTAGTTCCTTTTCTTTAAATTATCATTATAAAAGATGATCAGAGCATCTTATAAAACAAAGAGTTTGCTATGATTCCATAGGGTGAATCTTCATCATCATAAGGAACATGATGACAGGTAGACAGTATGGTACTGAACTGGGTCTAACAGTAGTCAACTCGTGTTCCTAGTGACACATCTCCTTCATCAAAACTATATCTCTTAATCTTCCCAAACAGTTATAGCCACTGGAGGGACAAAGTACTCAAAAGTATAAGTCCATGGAGTGATTTTAATGCAAGCCATCACAGTCATGTAAAAATTACTAAGAGGACTTTTCTCAAGCAATATTCTGAGGCTTCATAATTCTGTACACATGAATGGTAGTATTTTACTGCTACTTTAAAAAAAGATTACAGATGTATCACAGAATGCCTTCCCTAAGGGATGTTTATTAATTACAGTGCAATTTTATAAATCAATTTTAGTGGAAAATTGAATTAGTTTCTTTTTCCTTTTCCTTTTAGTAAAATTTTATGCTTTCATTGTTAAAAAAATCAAAGAAAGACATGCTTGATTAAAATCTATTCTACAAGAATCAGTAAAATACTAATCTGTGGAACCATTACTTTGCATAAAGCCTGATACAATTTAATTTTGGAAACTAAATAGAGAACGTAGAAACATAAAACTAATTTCGTGTTTGAACATGGATATATTCACTCCCCCAACATCTAGGATGCTTACAAACCATGTACTTAAGCATTCAGTTTTTTTTCTCTTTTTCTAACAAGCATAATTTTATAATTCATTTGTAAAAATAATTTACTTGGGTCTGAGAAAATGGCTCAGTGTTTAAAAGTATTGGCTGCTCTTTCAGTGGATCCAGTTTTAGTTCCAAAAACTCATGCAGTAGCTCATAATTATCCCTAACTGCATTCAACACTTTTTGTCTGGCCTCTGGACATAACATACACATTAAACATGTATAAATACAGGCAAAAATTCTAATACACAAACAAAAAACCCACACATTTTTATAGCTTATAAAGAATATGTGTTTGAGGTACCACATACAAAGACAATAATAGGAACAATTATTGCAAAAACCTGATTGAGACTTGAACTCTAGACACTTGCCCTGTAATTCAAAAATAGAAGACATACAGGGCATACACCTTCTAGGTAGGTCATCTTAGAGTTCCTCTTGTTTTGTGGGATGTAGGCATTCAATCAAATTTAAATGTGCCTGAAGACTTTTTTAAGACAACTTGCTTTTCTCTACTATCAAATATCTGAAAATTAAGAACCAGAAGTAACAGATATTCTACTGCTCTATGGTTTTATGTATATTCCAAAACTTTTATATCAGCATTTATTTAAAATTATATTTCAATAATTTTCTTTTTTTTCTTCTTTATTTTGTACTTATCAAAAAACAGTAAAATGAATTTAAAATGCTGAAAAGTTAACAATAACTATAAAGAGGATAAGAATCATAAGCATGGCTTATCAAGGGTGATAATGCAAATAAGATTGCTATACATATATTTACTTTGTTTTCAGGTTTCCCTCTGAATTTTTTTTCATCCCTGTATATCCTTATTCAAGGTCCCTTCCCCCTCCCACCACATCAGGTCACTTTTCTTCTCCACAACTCCCCATTCCCTCCCTGAGAAGGGAGCAGACAGTCCTATGATCCCACTGACCCAATAATGTTTGGATCAGTCTCCACTCCTGGCAAATCCAGTTTTGTCCATCCTCCCACAAGAGTGAGTCAGGTGTTCCTATAGTTGGAGTGGGGTCGAAGGCTCAGTCCAGGGTATTACTGATCCCAAGCTGTTCAGTGGTTGTGGATTGCCGCTTGGGCATGTTTGACTTTTTTTCTTGTTTGTTTGTTTAGAGACCACTAATGAGTGAGTACATCCCCTGCTTATTTTTCTGAGATTGTGATATCTCGCTCAGGAGGATATTCTCCAAATCCATTCATTTGCCTGCGAATTTTAGGATATCATTTTTTCTTACTGATGAGTAGTATTCCATTGTGCAGATGTACCACAGTTTGTTAATCCATTCTTCAGTTGAGGGACATCTAGGTTGTTTCCAGGTTCTTGCTATTACAAATAATGCTGCTATGAACATAGTTGAGCTAATACCTTTGGAGTGTGAATGTGCCTCTTTAGGGTATACACCCAGAAGTGGTATTGCTGGGTCCTTGGTGAGATTGATTCTCACTTTTCTGAGAAACCTCCATATTGCATTCCAAAGTAGCAGAACAAGCTTACACTCCCTCCAACAATGGAGGAGTGTTTCCCTTGCTTCGCATCCTCTCCAACATAGGCTGTCATCTGTGCCTTTTATCTTAGCCAATCTAACAGGTGTTAGGTGGTATCTCAAAGTTGTTTTGATTTGCATTTCTCTGATGACTAAAGATGAAGAGCACTTTGTCAGGTGCCTTTTTCAGCCATTCATAGTTCCTCTGCTGAGAATTCCCTTTTTAGATCTGTACCCCATTTTTTGATAGGCTTATTCAAGGTTTTGGGCTCTAAATTCTTGAGCTCTTTATATACCTTAGAGATCAGTCCTCTATCACTTGTAGGGTTGGGGAAAATCTTTTCCCATTCTGTAGGCCGGCGTTTTGTCTTATTGAGAGTGTCCTTGGCTTTGAAGAAGCTTCCCAGCTTCAGGAGATCCCACTTATTGATTGTTGGTCTTAGTGCCTGTGCCACTGGTGTTATATTGACGAAGTGGTGGCCTGTTCCAATTTGTAGAAGTGTATTTCCCACTTTCTTTTCTATCAAGTTCAAAGTGGTTGGGTTTAAGTTGAGGTCTTTGATCCACTTGGATTTGAGTTTTGTGAAGGGTGACAGGCTGGGAACTATTTGCATTTTTGTACACACTTCCATCCAGCTATGCCAACACCATTTGTTAAATATACTACCTTTTTTCCATTGAATGTTTTGGGCCTCTTTGTCAAAGATCAGGTGTTCATAGGTTTTTGGGTTAATGTCTGGATCCTCAATTCTATTCCATTGATCCACAAGTCTGTTTTTATGCCAGTACCAGGCTGTTTTTATTACTGTAGCTCTATGGTATAGCTTGAAGTCAGGGATGGTTATACCTCCTGAGGTTCTTTTGTTGAGTAAAATTGTTTTGGCAATCCTGACTTTCCTGTTTTTCCAAATGAAATTGAGTATGTTCTTTCAAGGTCCAAGAAATATTGTTTTGGGATTTTGATGGGCAGTGCATTGAATCTGTAGATTGCCTTTGGTAGAATTGCCATTTTTACTATGTTGATCCAGGAACCAATCCAGGAACATGGGAGAGCTTTCCATTTTCTAATATCCTCTTCAATTTCTTTCTTCAATGATTTAAAATTTTTGTCAGATAGGTCTGTTACTTCTTTGGTTATAGTTACTCCACGGTATTTAATACTATTTGCAGCTAATATGAAGGGTAATGTTTCCCTTATTTCTTTTTCAGCTCTTCTATCTTTAGTGTATAGAAGGGCTACTGATTTCTTTGAGTTTATCTTGTATCCTGCTATATTGCTGAAGGTGTTTATCAGCTGTAGCAGTTCCTTGGAAGAATTTTTGTGGGTATTTTATGTATACAATCATATCATCTGCAAATAGAGATAGCTTCACTTCTTCTTTTCCAATTTGTATCCCCTTAATCTCTTTTCATTCCCTTATTGCTTTAGTTAAAACTTCGAGAACTATATTGAATAGATAAGGGGAGAGAGAACATCCTTGTCTATTTCCTGACTTTAGTGGAATTTCTTTGAGTTTTTCTCCATTAAGTTTGATACTCACTGTCGGCTTCTTGTAAATCGCCTTAATTATATTTAAGTATTCTCCCTGTATTCCTGATCTCTCCAGGGCTTTAATCATAAAGGAGAGTTGGATTTTGTCAAATGCTTTTTCAGCATCTAAGGATATGATCATGTGGTTTTGTTCCTTTAGTTTGTTTATATGATGGGTAACATTTACAGTTTTTCGTATGTTAAACCAGCCCTGCCTTTCTGGGATGAAGCCTACTTGGTCATGGTGGATGATATCTTTTATGCATTGTGGTATACGGTTTGCCAAAATTTTGTTGAGAATTTCCACATCAATATTTATTAGGGAAATTAGTCTGTAATTCTCCTTCTTTGTTGTGTCTTTGAGTGGATTGGGTATTAGGGTGATTGTGGCCTCATAAAAGGAATTTGGCAATATTCCTTCAGTTTCTACTGTGTGAAATAGTTTGAGGAGTAACGGTAGTAATTCTTCTTTGAATGTCTGGTAGAATGGCACTGAATCCATCTGGACCAGGGCTTTTATTTTGGGGGAGGTTTTTAATGACAGCTTCAATTTCCTTAAGGGTTATAGGCCTGTTTAGGTAAGTAATCTGATCTTCATTTAATTTTGGTAGGTGGTACCTGTCCAGAAAGCTGTCCATTTCTTCTAGGTTTTCCATTTTTGTGGAATAAATATTTTCAAAATATGATCTGATAATTCTCTGTATTTCTTGGGAGTCTGTTGTTATGTCCCCCTTTTCATTTCTGATTTTGTTGATTTGGACACTTTCTCTCTGTTTTTTGATTAGTTTGACTAAGGGCTTATCTATCTTGTTAACTTTCTCAAAGAACCAACTCTTAGATTCCTTGATTCTTTGTATTGTTCTTTTTGTTTCAATTGTATTGATTTCAGCTCTAAGTTTGATTATTTCCTGCTGTCTACTCCTTCTAGGTGAGTTTGTTTCTAATTGTTCTAAGGCTTTCAGCTGCGCCTTTAGGTCTCTAGCCTGGGATTTCTCAAGGTTTTTCATATAGGCATCTAGTGCTATGAATTTTCCTCTTAAGACTGCTTTCATTGTTTCCCACAAGTTTGAATACGTTGTAGATTCATTTTCATTGAATTCTAGGAAGACTTTGATTTCTTTCTTTTTTTCTTCCTTGACTCAGAGATGGTTCAGCTGATTGATGTTTAGTTTCCATGAGTTGGTAGGCTTTCTTTGGGTTTTGATGTTGTTGAACTCTAACTTTAGGCCCTAGTGGTCCAATATGTTACAAGGGATTATTTCCATTTTTTGTATCTGTTGATATTTGTTTTATGACCAATTATGTGGTCAATTTTGGAGAAAGTTCCATGAGAAGCTCAGAAATATGTATATTCCTTTGAGTTTGGGTGGAAGCTTCTGTAGATATCTATCAAATCCATTTGCATTATAACTTCTTTTAGACTCTTATTTCTCTGTTGAGTCTCTGTTGGTTGATCTATCCAGGGTTGAAAGTGGGGTATTGAAGTCTCCCACTATTAGGGTGTAAGAATTGATGTGGGAATCGAGCTTTAGCACTGTTTCTTTTACATAAGTAGGTGCCCTTATATTAGGGGCATAAATATTCAAGATTGAAATCTCCTCTTGACCAATTTTCCTGTGATAAATAAGTAGTGACCCTCTTGGTCCCTTTTTATTGCTTTTAGCTTAAAGTCTACTTTGCTAGATATTAGGATTGCAAACCCCGCTTGTTTCTTAGGACCGTTTGACTGGAAAATCTTTTCCCAACCCTTTATTCTAAGCCTGTGTCTGTCCTTGCATTTTAGGTGTGTTTCTTGTAGGCAACAGAAAGATGGCTTCTCTTGTTGTATCCATCTTTTTAGTGTGTGACATTTTATAGGAGAGTTGAGTCCATTGATATTAAGGGAAATTAGTGACCATTGATTGATAATTACTGCCATTTTTGGTGGTAACTGGTTTGCATTTCCTTTCTTTGAAGTAATCTTCTGTTGAATTATTGATTGTTTGTGATTTTGTGGGTGTATCTGGGGTCCTTAGGTTGGAGTTTTCCCTCTAATACTCTCTGCAGTGCTGGATTGGTAGATAGACATTCTTTCAGTCTGACTTTGTCCTGAAATATCTTGTTTACTCCATCTATGGAGATTGATAATTTTGCAGGGTATAGTATTCTACTTTGGCAGCCATGCTCTTTTAGTGTCTGTATAACTTCTGACCAAGCCCTTCTAGCTTTCATCGTTTCCATTGAATAGTAAGGTGTCTATTCAATGTGCTTTCTATTCAAAACTGAAATAGGGTCTGATGGGTCTGCCTTTATATGTAAGTTGGCCCTTTTCTTTTGCAGCTTTTAAAATTTTTTCTTTGTTGTGTATGTTTGTCAAATACTTTATTGGAGTCCATGAGCAGCAGACAGCAGTGTTTTACTTGGTGATTATATAGACCCTACAATTCTCCAGAATGGTAAGTGTGGAACCTAGCAATATCTCAGCTAAAAAGCTAAATTCTAGGAAGCCAGACTAGAAGCTGAGGGGAGCCAGCCAGCTACCAACCCTAGTGAATCCTTTAGTCTTTAGCTACACTTTGGCAGATTAAAGATTTGGTTAGAAAAAGAAAGAAAGAAAGGGAGATTGGTGAAGTCAGTTACCCTATTCAAGCAAAGGTGTTATCAGAAACAGAAAAAGATAAGAGACATACAATAGAGACCAATTTAACAAAAAACCTGTAATTGGTTTAGAGTGTGGTTTAAAATATACATGCACTTGAGAGAGAAAGGAAAAAAGATAAAGTCCAAATAGAGTAAAAAGAATTATTAAAAAGCCATATAAAAATGAGAAATACAATGAGTGTCTGGATACTGTATGTTATAGTCTTATCTTTAAGTTTTTTGACTATAAAGGAAGTAGTAAAAGCCATTTGATTATAAATACTGCTGGATTATTCCAACCCATATATTTTGTGAATGAGTTGACTTGCTGGAAGAGATGGTTCAACTGTTAAAGGCTAGGCTTACAACCAAAAATTGAAATCAAAAGATATGCTATTTGGGAGAAAAGGATTTCTTTTTATTTCCACAGAAAATAAAAGTTTATGGATTTATTCCTGGTTAAAGAAAATGAAGTTTGATTGAGTAAGACCGCCCCTAAAAACTCTCCAATAGAAACAGATAGCCCAGATGATTCAGCATGTCAAAGCACCTCTGTTACAGTTTTCTCTGACCTCTGCATCCAAACCAACTTCAAGAAGACTAGCTAAGATGAGCTAGCCTTAGAGACTATCCCAATAGAGACTTGTCCATAATCCTAAACTTTTCTTTGGGTCCCCAATGCCAGCACCATTATTTAGCAGAAAGTAGCCTAAAGAATGATGCCAACATTACCAAAACATATTATGGATATTTTCTTTGTTTATAGTGTTTGTTATAAGTTATGACAGTGAAAAAATATATAAAGGAAGCCTTCTGGCAGCTGAAGAAGCAGACCTAGCACAGCCAGTGAGTTACTGGTATGTTCTGCATGAGTCTTGGCCCTATGTGGGATATTTCCTTCACCTAAAACACATTGTCTTTTGTGCATCCCTAGAAATCAGAAAGCTTGGTGACTGTGGATGTGTCTAGTTAAAATAGAAGTGGTATTGCTGGCAATCTATTTTTTAGTGATCTCTAGCACATATCCTTGGGCCTGACCCTAACTGATGCCATCTGGAGGGATCCTGCAGGTGCCCACATTCAAGTTTGGCTTCCAAATGAAGTCTCTTTCAGGGTGGAAGAAAGTGGTAAATATTAGGCAATGCTCTATTGCTGGTTATAGGACTAAAATATTAAAAAGGTGGTTTATCTCTAAATTCAAACCCAGCCTGGACTATAGGAATCTAGGACAGCCAGGGCTACACAGAAACCATCTCAAACAAGGTAATTTATAACATATTTGGGAGTAGGGGTGACTGGTAGTGTTCCTGCTTGAGACCCCTAACACCAAACCAAAATGCACTGCTTACGTTGGAGGAAGAGTGTGGTTGGGGGTTGTTAGAGCCTTTTGCCCATCTAAAGGAGACCATGAATGTGATAATTAATGACCATTAGAGTAGGGCTTGACTTTGACTACCACACAAACTAGGAGACATGGGCTGAATTCAAGAGTTATGAAAACTTGTATGGCTTGGTGCTGTCTGCTAAGGTGATTTGTCTTACAGAAGGATGGTTTTTACCATTAGGAAATCTTTGATGAAATTTGTCAGCTCAGATGCTGTGTAAAAAATGGTAACCCAAAACATGTGAAAAAAAGGCCTCAGCCCAAAAGAAAAATGAGGGATTTTATAAAAAAATGAATAGGGAGAAATATAGTGGAATTATGTTGTTACATTGTAAATAATTGTCTTGCCTACAGATTTAATAAAAATACTGATTGGCTGAAGGCAGATAGGAAGTGTGGGCAGGGCTACCAGACTAAGAATACTCTAGGAACAGAAAGAGCAGAGCAGAGAGCCAGAGAAATGCCAGTGAGACACAAAGGAAGGAAGTTGAAATGCTGCTCAGAAAAGGTACCAAACTGCATGGCTGAAGTAGATAAGAATTATGGGTTAGTTTAAGATCAAGAGCTAGCTAGCAATATGCCAGAACCAGAGGCTTATTAGCATAAAATGAATATAAGCATCTGTGTTCTTCTGTGAGACTGCCAGTCAAAACCTCAGGGCAAGGCAACAAAGGCTGGGCCAAAAACATAATACTATGCTCTTTCCTGAATGAGGTAGTTCATTTGGTTGTTCAACTCCAGAGTTCTCACCAGAAAATACAAGTAAGGTAACATTGTGCACACTATCAATATCATTATCACTATCATATATCAAATCCTTGAAAGTTTGTACCCTTTTAGAAACACAGCAATAGTTTTTTAGGATTTTTCCCACAATAAAATTTTTTTCATGCTATTTTTGTTATCCTGTGTCATAAATGTAACCAATGTTTACTTTAATATATAGGAAAAAAGAAATGAGGAAAGAAAAGATGAAAAGAGAGATAGGATAACGTGAATAGGGGAGGTAGCAAAGGACAGGTTTGGGTGATAGGAAAGAAGGAGGAATGAAGGAAGAGGAGAGTAGAGGAGATACAGAGTGAGAGACAGGCATAGAGACAGAGAAAGACAGAGATTAAGGAAGATAATGATGGAAATCATTTGCTATCATAATCAATGATACATTCCCAGGATTCAGATAAACCTAAAATTTTATGTAAGCAGTACATGGAGAACTTAATCCTCTCTGTCATTGTCCTTCTTAATTCTTATCATTGTTTTTCTTTTTTCATGTTCAGCTCTCCTTGACTTGATTTCTCTGTATACAAAGTCAAAGAAATTTCCCCGAAGCTTTAAGATTCTGTGGTATTTACAACACAGACTCAGATTGAGATAATTACAGTCCTGTTATGTGTATTGAATTTTCATATTTGAAATAGCACTATATAAAGTTCACTGAAAAGTCTGGAGTGGGTTTTATCTTTGTTTCTAATTTTGAACACATGAAACATTGAAAGATAGCACTTCTGTAGTGAGAATCAGGCATTATTCATCTTGACCTAGAATTATGATTTTTAATAGGTATATTTTAGAGGTAGTTTATGGAAAGGAGAAAATTGTTGGTCACCTTGCATCGTTAAATGAGTTATTCCATTTTTACATTTAACTTCATATGTTTGCTGGTTATTTCCATAATTCTGTACAAATGTTTACCTTTATGTCTAAGAGGAATCTTTCCTCTAATTGAATATAGATGTTATAATGTATTCAATCTGACAGTCCAAGCACTATCAAATTCCTTAGAGTTTGTAGAAATAAAATTTTTTATGTGTTTAATGTACACACCAATTCTAAAAACATTATCCATTGTATTAAAATTCATGTTTACCTATATTATAATACAGCAACCTGAAAACATACTACCAAAAAAAAAAAAAACAAGAAGTGCCATATCAGTATGCCACAGTTAACAAATTAGTATTCTTATATAAAATAGGATAGTAAAATGACAGAGCAATATGTGATACTTGGAAAATAGAAGGATGATATTATTTCTTAGAAAGCTTAATAGGGATAGACTTTATATTACAACATGAACAAAATCCACACCAAAAGAGAATCACTGAAGATTATCTAGATTATCTACTTTAATATCTCTTAAAATCAAAAAGTGTTATCAGAAATGCCCAGTGAGCTGATGTGCCACTTTGGTGATAAAAATAAATGGAAAAACAAGTGAGTTTCATTGCACAAAATCTGCCTCATATCTTCACTCACAAGAGACAATTTCAATTAAAAACTTCTCTCTAAACTGAGACAAGGTCAGGACTTATATGCGGGTTTGTGATTTAGACATTTTTATTTACTGTTTTAAAATGATAAATGTCTCTACTGAAATTAGTTCTATAATTTAACTGATGGTTCCTTGTGTGAGAGAGAAAACAAATACTGAGATATTCATATCAATATTCCTGTAATGGGGAACACATTTCAAATAAGATAAGCATGAAACGGAGAAGAAAAGTCATCTGAAATATTTATATGAGCACAGCATTACAGATGTGAAATTCTGATGCACTTCAAAGAGACAAATGGGAGAACTAAATGCCAATAAAAAATATCAAGCATTTTCCTTGTATCACAGTTAATGTCATCAAATACATTAAACTAAATATATAGATAATAGTATTAGATATATACATACCAAACTGCCTTCAGCGAAAGCCCATAAGGCCTCAACCATATACAAAGAAATATATGAAATTGAGTAGATCTTGGATCAAGCAGAAAAGATGGCCCTGCCCCAGGAACAGCGCATCAATTGGCTGTTCTCTGTCAAATGATGAGTCATGAATACATATATACAGTAAAATTATATAGACTTAACAGGCTGTATTTAGAAATATATATGTACACAACATATATACAAAAATATATACGTGATTGCAATAAAATTGTCTATAGTCAGAAAAAAAGGTAATATAAAATGATAGTATATGATTGATGATAGATATGGATAATAAATATTATAGCATAAATTATAACATAAATTATACAATTAAAAATGACAGCATATAAATTGTAGATAAAATGACAGATAACAGATTGATAGATAAATAGATGGTAAGTAAATGATAGGTGGGCAAAACAGACAGACAGATATATTTAAAAATAAGACAAAACACTGACAGTCTGAAACCTAGTGGTATTCTCAAGTGAAGCCATCCTGAAAGGCATCCATTCACCAGAACAGAAGTGTGGGTTCTAAATGCAATGACAGAAGCAATGTTACCTCAGAAGCAAACAGTGCATTGTGCTAGCTGGCAGTGTTTTCTATGTGCATGATACTTTATGTATGAAAATTATACTGGAAACAATTGTACATCTGCTTCTGTGTTCTTATACATAATGAAGGAAAATTATTTCTTGATGATGTATGCTCCCCTGAATTTGCTTAGGTCAAACCAATTGTGACCTAATTTTTCCAAGTTTCAAAGACTGCCCTTCAGTTCCAGTTGTTACATAAAATATTTATGACACTGGCCAAGACAAAGAGACAGAATTTTCCAAAATAAAAAATGTCTCTTTACTGTTGGGCAGTCCAGAACATAAAAATAAATCCTATCAGAGCAACCAAGAGGGAATGAGAAAAAAGTAAACTTCAGGCAACAGTAAAATTCATTACAGGTCAATACATCTTCAAACTGGAGGAAGACAGAAATAACCTGTGTAGGTCAGGTCACATGGTATCAGGTACCAACTCCCTTTCATGTATTCTGTTTTCTCCACTGAGATTATAACTCAGAAGCTAAATAAAACTCAAGGTGTCCTATCACTACCTCTATTCCTTGCAGACTTATTTGGCTGATGTTTATAACCCTAGTATACTTTGTTTATATGCTGATATCATGCTTCTGAGTAGCAGAGAGTGGCATTTTGTGATATGATAGGGTTACAGCAGATTAATGCCTTTACATTTGTATTTTGGGAATTGTTGTGACTTCCACAAACACATTCTGTCACATAAAAACTTGGAAAGAGAAGCAATAACAGGTGAGTTGACCTTAACCTTTTCATAAAATGCTCTAATGTGAGATTCTATTTGAGAAAGGTATTTCCCCAACTTTATGGTCGAAATTTCCATGTGAGGGTGTGAATTTTAAGGTTTCTTTGAATTTAAATGCTACAGAATAATATAGTTCTATGTAGAATGAATCCACTGGTGATCAAGCATTAGATGTATTTGGCTGATGTTTATAGCCCCAATATCCACTAGTACACTTTGGTTATATGCTGAAGAGAATGGAGTAGACTCGTGAACACTGAGTTTAGCAAAATAAGTCCTGAGTTCCAGAAAATTCTCAGCACTGGGATAAGTGCGTTGATTCTACTAGGTGACTAGCAGATAGCTAGAAGTGATCTTAGTGCACCTCATGGCTTCACTCCATAGTCATATTATTTATACTGCAGGAAGTAAAGAATAGGTGATGGTATTATTATGATGTCCAAATATAGCATCTCATTTATAGAAGGTCACCAAAGTTCCTGGAAGTATTAATAGCAGCTTATATATATAAAAAAGAAAGTGGCAGCAATCCATTACATGCAGAGAGTACTTGAAATCAGAAATTTTCTGATGTTTCATTTCACTTGAGGTCCTTGCATATTTTGCATTAGCAGAGTCACATTTTATCCATTTTTATACTTTCAACATTTATTTTCTTCCCTTCTTATTTTTGAATTGTCTAGTCAGTATGTTCTATGCTTTCTTTTGTGAAAGAAAACAGTATCCCTAGATACTGTTGCTTTAGCAAGAAATCTAGAGTCCACCTGTGGTAGTCCTTTTATCAACATAGCAAAGTAGTCACTGTCTTTTCAGGGCTACTATGAACTGCTTATAGTTAATAGGACTATGAATCCATGCTACAGAAGCCCTCACTTATTTTCTCTCTTACTGTCTTTTCCCTCCTTCCTTTCTTTCTTTCCTCTTTATTTCCTCCCTTCCTTTTGTTCTTTCTCATGAAATGCTAAAGATCAAGTCAAAGCACATATGGTAAATGATAAAATCAAGATAAGAAATTCCAAATAAATCTCTATGCCTGCTATCTCAGCCAACAAACTAATTTGTGTATCTTTAACATATTTCTGTTACCAGATTTACTTCTTTCTGTGTTATTTTCCAGTTGCATTGGGAAATAAATTCTTTTTCAAAAATCACATTCTAGATGATTAGGCAGGTGTTGCTGTTCATATATAATAATGAGGATGACAGATATTCATCAAAAGTTTGATATTCCTTAGCTTGGTGGTAGTGGTATACACCTTTAATCCCAACACTTGGGAGGCAGAAGCAAGCAGATCTCTGTGATCTAGGGGCCAGCTGTCTATAGAGTGAATTCCAGGAGAGCCAAAACTACACAGAGAAAATAGGTCTGGACAAAGCAGAAAATGAAAGTGGGGGATGTACAGGTCTCAGATTCTTATAAGGGCCTAGGGACCACCCTGGCCTCATTCAGTTCAAACTGGTTATAACTCTTACTCTAAAACATATACTCATAACACCTCCTCATAGCCATGAGGGACCTTTGAATGGACTCTTCCTCGTTAACCAATATGGGGTCTGCATGGGAGCCTTGGTAACAGAGGCCGAGTCCAGATATGAAATGATCTGGACTAGAGAGAGAAGACCAAGCCACAGAAGCAGATGCCAGCAAAACAAAGCCCTTCCCTGCTGATATAGTAGAGAGAATAAAAAGGCTTTACCTCTTCCTTAATAAATTGAACTTATTTGTATCATCTAGTTTCATGAGACTGAGTCCTTGCTATCAGTACCTTCTCACCCCCTCTCCCAAAGTGGAAACAGCAGGTTAAAGCATAGGTAACACCAACAAGAAAGAAAGAAAAATGTTTGATAAACCCAAAATCAGAGTTTGTGTATCTATTGAAGGATTTGAAATTTAGTTCGAAACTTTAAGAATTTTGCTAATGTTATAGATTTATCTAGTGAGATATCAATATCCATGAGAACAATAGACAACAATTTATATATAAAATATACTATCTGTATGGCTAAATAGAAATAACTATTACTAAAGAAATATTCCCCATAGATATACTCTATACTGACATTGTTCCAATATGGTACCATATAGCCATATTTCACTCTGAAACATTTTAAAGGCACTTTATATGCTGGAGCTACTAAACTTCTAATTACATTTATATGCAGTGTTAACAGACACATATGTCTAATGATGACTACAGTGGATGAGTTTACATCTAGATTAGAGGTCTAGACAATACAGGCCATGTGTCCTAACTGGTCTGATGACTTATCTTGCCTACAAAGTTTATGTGGAGCTTGGTCATAGATATCTTTACAAACTGTCTATGTCTATCTTCTGCTTTTACAGCAGAGTACAGTCATTGCCACTATTGTCCTCACAGGCTTTAAAGACAAAAATATTTAACATGTGATTTGTAAAACAAAATTTTTGTGAAGATCTTTCTTTGATAGTCACTCTCAGTCCAGCAAATTCTTTACAGATTGCTCCAATTGTTTTATTAGAGATATTCAAAAGATTAGTAAATAGCGATAACTGAATGGCCACACTAAGTGTCTGATGACCTAGGTAATAGTACATATAGTAATTAGTACTGCATTCATATAGCAAGAGCTACATAAAGAACATAAATATTAACTGGCACTATAGTTAATAATATTTCACACACAAAAACTTCAGTGACCTAGAAAAATAATCCTGTTTTAGTTTTTTTAATATCATAGCCATAAACAGCAAACATTGAGCCTTTTCTAGAACATGTGCTTCCTTCAATAGATGTAAGTTATCTTCAGCTTTTTTGCCACAGCTATCCATATGGTGATAAGCAGAGAGGCTAAAAACTCCAACTTAAATTTATAGCATATTAAAAGCCCATCAAGACACAGGAGGTTCAACAATCTCTGAGATTCATATTGATATAAATAGAAAATAAGCAACACTAAAAAAAGATGAAAAATGAAATTGTGAAATAATTGTAGGGGGAAAAAATCTAAACCAGTATAACATACATTTCATTGCTAAATTGTCATGTCAGTCTTTAGCTTGTTGAAAATGGATTATAGAAGCATGGTAGCCCACCTCATGTCAGCTCCAAGCATGATCATGTAAAGTGTTCTCCAAGGCCTCTTATCAAAAGACAAGCTTTCACACTGGCTCTATAAAGGATCAGACACACAAGAACAGAAAGTAGATAATGCTGTTAAAAGCACTGTATCCTTGAGAACAATTTCCAGCAAATGTTATGATTTTTCCCTTTTTATCCATAATATTAACCACATTTACTGTAGTAATAGAAGGCCAGAAGCTCATCAATAGACAAACTATCAATCAGGAACTCCAGTATGGCTGCTGCTTCTCCAATGAAGTTCTCATGGATGTTTTAAGGCCTGGATTTGATTGTTTACCTCTGTTTGCTCATTCAATCAGGCTACTCCAGTTCTCTCCTCTGGATGTTATATGTGTCTGAATTAAGTATGCTGTACTCTTTGGCTGTTGTTCTTGTCTAACACTAGTTGATACTGTTCTTTTTATTTTTACTTATTACATTTTTAATAAACTCCTCCATTTCAAACTTAAAGTATGGTTTCTGTTGTAGATCATTCTCCAGTCCTCCAAAATGATTTGCTTTCTGAATTCATCTGACACCAATATAATTTAAGGTGGCATATGACCATCAAGTAGAACATTCTTCTTTATTTTATGCTTACACATTTTATAATAGGCATGGACATTTATGGCATATCTCAGGTATTTTATAAAGTAAGATCTTAAAATTACCGAGGTCAGTTTTAATTTCAAGTAATAAATTTCCAATGTTTTGCAGGCTAACAACAATAAATGTAGAGAGGAAAGTAAAAGCCTCCTTGGAGCTCACAATTCATCTCTATTTTAGGCTTACCAAATAATAATCACTCAGAATTTGAAGACTAATGTCTCTAAACATCTAATGCATGTGTGATATCAGACCACATTAATCTTGCAGAAACTATGCTATAAGAGTCATTGCATAAAAGCAACATAGTGGAGGTCAATCCATTATAATTTGCTATAAAACAAATTTCTTGCCTTAATTAGGAAGCACAGCTTCACATCAGATCTTGTCCCTGAATACCATGCAGATTAAGAAGAAGCTGAGTTACTCAACTTCCTATTTTAATTTTGATTGATGTTAATCATTTTTTCACTCTCTAAATCTCTCATTCATTACCATTTAGGACTTGTCATGAGAATGATAGAAAATATTTACAATGCAAACTTTCCCAGAAGAAAAACACACCTAAACACAGGAGAAAAAACAGGTACACATATATTAAAATGGAAAGAAGTTTTTACTGCATTAAATCTACAAATGATAGATACCTCAAACTATTGGCAGTTCAACAAAATGGTAAAACTCCATTAACCTCTGAAGGGAGGTCACGCTGAACATACATTCAACTTAGAAAAAAAATTCCAATTACCTGCCATGCCAAATTTAGGTGATAAATTTATTTGTGGGCCCAGTGATTCCAACAGCCTTAGGTTTAATTAGCATGGCTATGTAGAGATCAGAATGCATATACTAAGCTATCTTGCCTTGAAAGAGAATTACTCTAGATAAATAAGCTAAATATAAGATACTTTGAAACATAGACATCAATAGATTTCAACTAAAAGGGAAGGAAGCCAAAGGAAAAAAAATAGACTTTATGTAAGTGTGTCTCAAGGGACCCATTTTCACAAACCATCAAACTTGGAAATACAGCTTTAACACATATATTTTGAGAATACACAATCCAGCACACATTAACTGAAAACTTGAGGTAATCAGTATTTTGAAAGCATATTCTAGTCTAAAAAATAGAAAAATAAAATTATTTAAAATGTACTATTAAAACCAGTAGTGGTTGAGACCTTTATTCCCCAGTCTAATTTAGCAGGAAAAGAGGTAATAGTTATATTGTGATGTAATTACTTCCCATATCATACTTTCCACTTGACTCTGGACATGTGATAACAAAGAATTTTATTGACTAAGATATACAGAGCCAAAGTGGATATAAATGACCAATAGTATAAGTCAATTATAAAACCCATTGTACTATTCAAAGTGATAATTTTGGTGATGCTATAATTAGATTTTTTTTAGCATTGTTTAGCATTTAACATTAACAGTAATACTTTCTTCCATTTAGAACTATAATATTAATAAAGGGGATAATATAATAGCTACACTGAATGGCTAAACATAATTACCATTCACAAAAGAGTTAGCCTGCTTTTGTTAACATCCCTCATACCAAGTAGATTAACTAAGTGAAAACCCATGTGATTTGAAACTACTAAACAAAGTAAATCAGTAAAACTGGACAACAATGTATCATATTTAGATGCCTCAGTAATCTGAAAGAAGCAGCAGCTAGTTAGCTCAAATATCTCAAATAAAGTTTTAAAAATCTTTACAGTCTAATGGCATAAGAGTTAAATGATAGGGATTATAATTTTGCTCACTGATAGAGTTATTTGCCTACCATGAATGACACCTTGGGTCAATCTCAGCTTCGTCATCAATTTTCAGACTTTTGGTCAAGATCAAGTGAAATCCCCAGCTCCAAGAGTGAAATGAAAAGAAAAAGAAAGTAGAAGGGACAGCATGTGAGGAGGGAAGAGAAGAAGAGAAGAGAAGAAGAATGGGAGAAGGGAGGAGAGAAATTAGAGTGCACATACATGATACATGAATATCCATGTTATTACAGACAGTGTTGTTTTAATAGCCCAAAGGTACAGGTAATCTAAGACCCAAAACAAATACACATATAGTGGCATGCATGTACTCTGGAAATGGGAGAAGAAATACACTAGAATGTGGAGAATCATAAACCAACTTGTAGGTCAAATAAGTCAGAAACAAAACTCTGTACTGCATTATGTAATTTACTAGAGGCACCAGAAAAGATACTTTATAGAGACAAAAATAAAAATTTCTTAGACATGGAATTAAGTGGAAAAAAATTAAGTTACTGTATAAGTGAGACATACTTTCAGTTGTAAGATAATATAGTTCACAAAGTTGAAAATTAAATACAACATAACTTGGATAATACGATACAGCTATTGTTATCGAAAGTTAAAGTTAAACATGGTCCAATAGCTAATTTGGGTCTATTAGTATTTTACTGTGATTAAAAAATAAAATTGAGAATTTCAGAAGATTAATGCTGGCTTTGACTGCACAACATAAATATACTTTGTATCCATGAACCATGCATTTAAAAATTTTAAGATGGAAAATATTATGAGTTACAGGAAACCACAGGTTCTAGATTTGCTTTTGTTGCTGTGATAGAGTTCTCTAACAGAAGAAATTCCTTTAAAAAGGATTTATTTTAGCTTACAGTTCTTGGTTGTTGTATGTTACATCAAGGAAGTCAAGGCAGAGGAGACTTAGAACAGTGAGTTTCATCACTTTTACAATTAGAGCCAGATGGAAACAATGCACACACTCTTGCTTGTGGTCAGATCCACCTCTACATTGATATAGCCCAACATTTTTTCCTTAAAAAATCATATTACCCTCAGTGGGCAAGTCCACATAGACATGCTCACAGATAACTGTAATATAGACCATCCCTAACTGAGGCACTATTCTTTGGTACATTGTACTAAGTTGACAATTAAAACTAATTATCACACATAATAATAATTTACATAGGTATTTAAAAAGAAATAATACAGAAAAATGTATAAAAGATAAAAAATAATGCAGCAACATATACCATATGTTGTTTTAAATATGTTTGTTAATAATCATTTTGAAATGTGAGTATACCAATAAAGTTGGTATGTTATTGGTCATCAGCAGTCAAAGAACATTAAAATTACACTAAAATATGGTGTTTTTATATAAACTATGTTAAATACAAGAATATTGTACATCATATCAAATATGATACATTAAATACCAAGATTTTGAAATACATGGCAAAATCAATCAAAATAAAGCTGAAGGAAGTTTATTAATTTTAGAAGAAGCCAACATACCAGAAAAATAAACTATCTGTGATAAAGAGGTGTACTGTTTAATAAGAATTTTCTAAGACAATACCATAATTATTAACATGCATGTATCTAGAAAGAGAATGTTTGGGAATTGAAACCAGAAAACTATCTGAACAATTGTCATAGATTTCAGGAACCCATTATCAGTAATTGACAGATATGGTAGGTACAACATCAATCAATTGACAGTTATTTCAAACTATAATCCATCACACAGATATTTTTGACATTTATAAGTTATTTCATAGAATAGCAACAGAAGACAGACACGGTATTAGCTGGTATGGAACATTCTTCAAGCCGAACAGATCTTAGGCCATGCAATAATCCTTATCACACAAAAGAGATTAAAAAAATCAATTCTGATTATTTTCTAATAAAAAAATAAACTAAAACAAAACAACAATAACAAAGTATCAATCATATGATTTTAATCTAAATAAATAAAAATTAAACAATTTATAAAGAATATGGAATGACTGCAAGAGCAGTTCTTAGAGAAAAGATGCAGCACACAATACTAAGTAATAACCTCAAAACTGAAAAGACCAAAAAAAAAAAAAACCAGAAAATAAAATAAGCTAAGTGAAAGAGAATAACATAACAAGAAGTCAGTACAAAATTTAAAATGTGAAGGAAAAAATTTAAATCTTAAAGTATAATTGACATTTCTGAGGATAGAGGAAGGGAACAAGAAGAGACCACACATTAATATTCTAAAAGAAAATGAGAAAAATGGATGTAGTGCCATTACTATCATGGCCATTAAAAAAACTAGTGTTATTTCATCTATATGTTCATAAGTTTTTTAACCTATGCAACATAGATTAAACTTTATAAAGAAATAATTTGCAAAAATAAACAGAAAAGTGAATAGTGTAATGACTATTAAAAAAATTCAAAAGGTAGGGAATACAACTCAGAGAGTGAGAGCACTTGCTCTCTTGAATAGGTCTGGGGTTTAATTCCCAGGAGCCATACAGAGACTCATGTCATCTGCAATTCCAGTTCCAGGAGATCTTTTGGCATCAAGGTGCACCAGCTCTCAAATACATCCATGTGCAAACACAGAGAGAGGGGAAGGGACAGAGGGAGGGAGGGAAGAAGGGAAGGAGAGAAAGAAGGAAAGAATCTTCAAAACTAAAAATTTCAATTATAAATAGATAAACTTCCACAAGAGAAAACAACAAGTTTTGATGCTTTAACTGGTTAATTGTATGTACATTTAAGGAAGAAGTTGTTACAAGAAGGGCAGTCATTTCCTTTTCTGATAGATAACTAGAATTTTAAAAATAACTCAATGCTGTATTCATAGGCTATTAATATGTGGGCTGTTTATCAAAATATGAATTATAATAGTGATGAAAACAAAAATGGTTTAGTTACTGTTCTATTACTGTGAAGAAACCCTGTGACCAGCACATTGGTTTGCACGTTTGCTTTAAGTTTCAGAGGGTTAATACATGATTAACATGGTGGGAAACAGACAGGCATCACAGTGGTACAGTAGCTGAGGGCTCTACATCCTGATATACAGGCAGACAGAAAGAGAAACAAGGCCTGTGTCTCCACTATCACAGTCAGTGACACACCTTCTCTGTCAAGCCCACACCTACTGCATGCAATAATGCCACACCTCCTAATCCTTTTCAAACAGTTTTTCAACTGCAGACTAAGTATGGAAATAAATGAGTTTACAAGGAAATGGGGACAGAGGGCATAACTATTCAGTTTACCCATCATGCTCTCCTGCTTACCACAGGCTCCAAAGCAAACAGAGCTAATTGACCAAGTACTGAAATCACTTAAATTGTGAACTAAAATCAATCTTTCTTCTATTTAAGCTGCTTATCTCAGGTATTTTATCACAGTGACAGAAAGATAATGGTTTTGCTAATGATTTTCTTGAATAAAATGAATACCCAGTTACTAAAAGTCAATTATCTAAATGAAATGCAGATTAATGATTCTATTTTTTAAAAATCAACTATTAGGTTCATACCATTTGCAGGGATAATAGTCTTAGAAGTTTGATGTTTAAGAAACAAATACTTAGAAAATTTTGCTCTTCAAGAGGCCCCTAGTAAAATACAGTTGTTACTGTCTTTTCAGGATGGCCATCCTCTTCTGGTTTGCTTCTTTTCATTCTTTGGGCCTCAATATCAAGATCTGTGCATAGGCATTCCTTATGATTCAGACAGCTGGCTGTCCTCTTCTGACTGACAGCAACCACATTGCTTTTGACAAAGCAGTCAGATGTGTATATAAAACCAACCAGATTGGCTTCAGCCACAGAATACAGTTCAGAAAGTTTTTTGTTGAGTGAGATTTCATTTTAAACACATGGACTCATCCACTAGCCCTTGACAATTGATTTTGACTTTACTACCTGCTCATATTTACTATTCCAAAAGAACTTTTACAGCAGAGAGTAAAGATAAAAGGATTATACTTGCAATTTTCAGAACACTGTAACATCTGAACAAATAAGCATTGAAAGAAAATAAGAATTAATCATGCATACAGACATTTTTACCCAAATTCAACCAAATTAAAATGTTTCTTGAATGGAAACCTGCCTGCATAAAATTAGGTTTGTAAGGATTAATTATTGCTTGCTTTTTATGTCAGTTAATGTTTATATTTTGAGTTCAAAATATCTATCATTAATTTTTATAAATTCTATACACTGTTTTATTCTGAAAATTGCAGCTCGTTTTCCACTGACACGTAGCAAGTATATAACATGCAACCTAATTATTTACAAGGGAAATCTGTTTTGCTCATTGCCATTTTTTTCAGAGACTTGCTACTTTTAAGAGTGAAGACATTTACTGATGCAAGTCAGATTAGCACAGACTTTTTTTTTTCTCCTCACAAGCAGAAAAAACAATAATTTACTCCTGTGTCAATCCCCTTTTAAAGCAACCATAGTTGTCTAGACTAATAAAAATTTAGATTAACATGTGATTTTGAATTTTTTTTTAATTCACCATCTGTGACACAGCAAGACTATTTGGATCTTTCATAGAAGATAAATGAAATTTAGACATAGCTTTATCTCCTACTCTCTGGCATACATAAAGGAGACCAATGACCTGGAACATGTGTTTTAACAACTCTTCTGATGTCAAGGTTATCTCTCTTTCACCTAGGATCTTGTGCCTGAAAAGGCCACTAAGTTAGGAACTGGAAATACAAAAGTTTGTACTGTAGTAAATGTCAATAATAAAATTCGGTCAGCCAACTGTTATTGTAAACAAAATCTTAATAAAATGACTACATTCATTGGATGAGCTGCTCTTACTCTACAATGACAGATACATAGGCTTCATCTACTAAAGATGTTTTCAACACTGTTTAACACATGCAGACAATTGGAAACATGGGCAATACAATCTAGCTGACAAGGATTTTGTGTATGAGCCATGAGAAGGTTGGGTTTGACCCTAAGCATGCCATTTTTTTTTTTTCTGAGAAAAATAAACTGTTTCTTATCAGCAAATTTGCTGAGCATGTTTAAAAGTTTATAAACTTTATAAACTTTATAGTTTATTTAAAACTGTATTTATAAACTTTATATTTTAAACTTTAAAGTTTATTTATAAATTTTATCCCTTTTGATTTTGATCAATAAGTTAGCCAAGATGAGATCAGGGTGTAAAAATACAACAACATTTCAGTAGCTTAAACAACACCCCCAAAACAAAGCAAAAACAACACATACACATACAAACACACACCCCAGAAATCCTTTTCCTAGCCTATAATACTTTGCCATATGTTAAGGTACAAAAATTGATAAGAATATTGGAAGGTATACGTTTACCAACCATCATCAATAGCATAAAATATCAATTACCATAATTCACCTCTATCTTTTTTGTTAAAAATCAGATACAATGGGAGGTAGTTTGTAAGAATAATTGAAATAAAATGGACACTAAATAGGAAAAGTGGGCAAAAGAAGTTGTTTATAATGTTTTTGTTAAGTGTCTTTTTGGACTTCGTATGAGACATTGTACCACCTGTTCTCTCATGAAACATGAATGTTTTTCCAAATCAATAATGTCTCTTATAGGATCAGCCTTTCTGTTTTCTAAATCAACTCCAAATCTTAATAGGCTACAACTTTACGTTAAATATTAGTTATACCAAATAAAATCTCCTGACGTTATCTAAGTTGCCTTTAAAGGATAAACATATGAAATCGTGTTCCAAAAATAATTGAAGACAAAAGTATTAAAAATTACATTAAAATATTGTAGAACAAGAACATATTCTGAAAAATGCAAAACTTTGGCTAGACATAGGAATATATGTGTTATGATTGCAATATGATGTTTCTAAAAGATTAATGTGCTAAAGACCTGGTTTCCAACTAGTGTCACCATTGAGAGGTAGTTGTATCATATATGTGCTACCATCATAAAAACAATGATCCATTGATGAGTTCATAGCTGAATGTGCATAAGGAGAGAGTGCCATAGCCAAGAAATTGGTACACTGGGATCATGCCTTTGCAGAATATATCTTGCTCCTTATTCTTTCAGTTCTCATCCTCATTTCAACCTCCTTCTTGGCTCAGATGAGGTGAGCAGTTCTGCTTTGACATGCACTTTCCAACCATGGTGCTCTGCCTAACTCAACCAATTTTTAAATGGAAAATTATAAAACCTGAGCCAAAATAAATCAGTTGTCTTTTTTTTATAGTAATAGAAAGCTACTTTACTGTGTTAAAGAATTTATGTCATACATAGAAAAGTTATCTCTTCAAAATCACTCATCAACATGAAACTAGGTTACTGAGTGGTTACTGAGTTTCCTGATCCCAAGCCAGAAGAAACATGTTTGATATATATGGATACATCTATGAGAAACATCAAAATTTTAAGCTTAATGTTTAATCTATTAAATAATCATTCTACACATAGATAATGATTTTCATTTATATTTTTAAAACATTTATCATTATTATGTATAAGGCACCTTTTAAAGTACTTAAATAATTGCAAACTCATTGCTTCCAAATACCTTCTGATGAAACCTGGGCACATCCTCTCCTTTTTATCTGCTGTATTGCCTAGCTTTCACAACATCAGTGAACACTCAATAGTTCAAACTAGTGTGTTGCAGAAATTACCATCAGTTCCCTAGCATATGCTTCTCTTTTAAATGCCAAAAACACAAGTATAGGTATGGTGTCCAAAAGTCACAGGCAGAGGTAAAGAAAAATTTAGCCCACATCCAATATTAACCATGGGTTACCTTTAGCTCTTACCAAGAAGGCTTCCAATGACCCACAAAGTATAGCCATATCTTCTGTCACCAAAGAGTGATACTATATGTATAGTATGAAGACGGGCAACAGTGAAGCTGAGGACATGAAGGTCTTTTAGACACCTACAAGCTAATGTTACATTGATCTGCTTTTTTCAAGTGTAGAAATAACTTATGAGTCTAAAGAAAGGCATTATAAAAAATTCGGGGCAATATTAAAGAATCAAAAAGGGGGTAAGGAGAAATGAAATACAACATGATCAGTCTGTCCTCTTTCCATCTCTGCCATAACAAAAAAATTATGAAAGAAGGAGAATAGAGATGTAGCAGGTAGTTAGACACAGTGTTGTAATTTAATGGATGGGTCTGAGAAACACCCAACTGGTACCTTAATTCTTCTTTAATTCAATGTTCTAGTGTTTAAGTCTCAAGTAAATTTCTTATACATTTTATAACACAAAGGACAAGTAGTTAAAGGAATACAAAACTTCAAAATCTATTCTTAAAATTTTATTTATGTTTAGCCAGAAAAATAACTATATAAATTAATAAAATCTTCCTAGTCAGTTTATTACAATTCAAGGTTTTATTAAAAAAATATGCAAAGGGAAAATTCAAATGAAATACAGGTAGGAAAACGAAAGAAGAGGAGATGGAAGGACCAAGACAGAAACACTATAAACAGAGATTGAGAATTAGCATAAGGAAATAATATGTAATCAACAAAGTTGAATTTCACAACTACCACCTGTAGAGTGTGGACAGAAGAAAGACAGCCATGATAAGTTAGAAATAAAGTAACCAATAAAATAAGTTCTAGGGATGGAGAAGATATGAGAAAAATCAAGCTGAAGGAAGAAGAAAAGGATGGAGATGGAGTAGAAAAGGGGAGAGGAAAAAATGAGGGAAACGTTGAATGACAGAGAAGGATGAAGAGGGAGGGGGAGAAGGAGGAGAGAAAAATGAATTGCTCCTTTATCCTTGGCTCTATCACTGCTTTAAGTAGTATCTACCTACATGTAGGACAGTTGTGAATGAATTCCCATCTTGTTGTGAATTTCACATTGAGACATTCTTGTGGACGCCTCAAAAAACAATGTTTAATTTGATAATCTATGGCCCACTCAACTTGACATCTTGACATATACAATTAACCAGGAAAAAAAAAGCAAATTTTTGCTGTTGGTTACAGAACAGAATTATTTTCTCTTGATTTGACTATCCCAAGATTCTACATTTTACTGTGGTTGGTTTTTGTTTTGTTTTTTTTGTTTTTGTTTTTTTTTTTTCAAATTTGCTTTCCTTTTACTTTCTCATCAAGTTCTCTAAGGGATATGAATAAACACAAACTTAAATTTGTCCTTATCTTCAGATATTTTGTCTAACTAGAATATTAGGAGAGAGAGAGACAGGCAGGGAGGGAGGGAAAGAGAGAGAGATAGAGTGGCCATAATTTATTATACATGTCTGCTAATGAACTTCTTTTTCTCTATAACTGATACTGAACCCCATCATCATCTATCAACAGAGCTGACAGTGCATTCACCAAGTAGTGAATGTTACCTGCCTGTTGCTATTGTTAAGTATTCTGACAAAGCCAAATTAAGAGAGAGCAAGAGCTCATTGAGGATCCCATTTCCCTGTGTCATGGAAGTCACAGCAGCTTGAGAGACCCCCTTACACACCATTCACAGCCAAGAATCAGAGTGTTAAGGCATGCTGCATGTTAAGGTCCCTTTTCCCATCCAATACAACCTAAGATCTCTGGCACAGAATTGCACCTCTTACAGTGAATCTCCCACCTCTATTAATGCAGCCAAGACAGTTCTACACAGGCATGCAGATCCAGAAGACCATGTTCTCAGGTCCAAATGACCAGGTTCTCAAGACCACAGGTCCTGACAAACAGTTCTTCACATGCAGAAGGACAGATCCTTATGCTCTAAGGTCAAGACCAGATCTTAAGATCCAGAGGACTATGTCCTTAGGTCTGCAAGTCCAAAAGTCATCTCCTAAGTGCTTCTAGATTTTTGTCAAGTTGACAAATCACAGAACTATTATATTACCTATCAGATTAAAATATTCAGCGTAGGGCAATTCAGCAGATGTAGCACAGTGAACATATAGATATCTTTAAAAAGTAAAATCAGAAACTTATAATTCTTTCTGACTCTAGTGTTTTAAAAATAAATTTATAAGATTATTTTTTAGTTTTCAAATTTTATAAAGTATAAATGACATATAAGCTCCCCATTTAATAATGACATCTTGAATCCAGTCAGTGTATAACTTTTTGTTCATTTCTGTGTAACAGCAACAAAACATATCCATCATATACAAAATCTCCTGGTTTTTTACGTTTTCCTTCTTTTTATTTATAAAAGAGCACTTAACCATGAGATTACTACACACTAATATTTTAAAATAGAAAGCATCATTTTATTTACAAACAATATGTACTATGCTGTATATCCAATTCTAGAAGGTACTTTTTATGTAAGTCAAAACCATAAAAATCATACATATATTTCCTTACATACATATATACATACATAATATCTCCTTAGCTTTCTTATCCCAAGGCAACTGCCCATTACCACTTTATCTTTGTTTCTGAGTTTGTTTAAGTAGATAACTCATTTTTCTTGAGATTGCTACACATTTTAGGATTGCTGTATATCCTTATTCAAGGTCCCTTCGCCCTCCCACCACATCAGGTCATTTTTTCTTCTCCACAACTCCCCATCCCCTCCCTGGGCAGGCAGCAGACAGTCCTATGGTCCCACTGACCCAATAATGCTTATTTCAGTCTCCACTCCTGGCAGATCCAGTTTTGTCCCCCCTCCCTCAAGAGTGAGTCAGGTGTTCCTATAGTTGGAGTGGGATACGAAGGGCCAGTCCAGGGTGTTTCTGATCCCAAGCTGTTCAGTGGTTGTGGTTTGCAGCTTGGGCATGATAGCTCATTTTTTTTTTTAAAAAAAAACTGAGTCACCAGACTGAATCATCTCTGTGTTCCTGTCATGCCTATGATTTACATTTACATGATTTATAGCAGATCCCCAATAGATCATTTTAAAATAAATGATGAGTAGGTTAAGTGCTTGATGAGATTGTCCAGCTTTCACATAAATAAAACCTGTACAAAAGTTTCTCAAAAATCTCTGCATTGACCTGTCAAATATACATGATTTTATATAATGTAAGAAGTTTAATATTGTACTATTTATCACCTTTTAATCACCATTTATTGATAGATATTTTAACATATTACAAGAAAAATCTGTAATGATATTGTGTACAATGAAGTCTGAACAAGCAAAGACACACACTACTTCTTCAGAGAGAGGTGTGGCAAGCTGAGGTCAGGCTTCTACACCTGTTTCCACTCCCTAGCTCTAGCATATGCCTAGTCAAAGAGATTTGTGGGAAACTGAACAGTCCCTTAAAACAGTGTTCCTTGTCTGTAAAGTGGCATCAGCTTAGAGGATGGATGCTGCATCCAGTAAGGAGAATGCTTATGGGAATAAATTATCTATGACATGGTGCCAGGGACAAGGATAAGATAATTGTATTATTCAGAATACAACATAAGAGCAACATCAAATTTCTGTAAATTATTTTTTATATTTCATTTTGAAAACATTATCCAAATTTTGTAATATCATAAGCTATTTTCATTGAAATACAGAAGGTAGGACATCTGAGTGAGCTGCTGTCAGGACCAGAGACTTGTGGCTGCCCTGTTTCTCTTCTATCTTTTCTTAGTGGACCATTTGATATATTCCTCACTGGGCATTTGGATAGTCAATAACTCAATAATACCATCTTCTGTATTAGTTCCCTGATGAAAGAAACATACAGAATTCAACTGAAACTTACTCCTTAAAGAGATTATGGTGCATATTGTTCCTCTGGGATGCTGTCATAGGGACTAGTATGCCTCTTAGAGAATATATGCATAATCATTAACATGTAATTCCCTTTCATTTAATTCTTCTTCACAACAATGTGATTAAGAAAAAAAGTGACCGCCACCGGGACCGGTGCTCTCTGCAGCGTCCCAGCACACTGTGGAGTAGGGGGCAGCTGAACTCTGCACCTGGCCAAACCCACAGCTCCAGCTGCTGCTGAGGGTATCTGCAAGGATCCCTACTGCGACCCCGAACTGAGTGAACTGAGCAAACCAACGGCAGGGGTCTCTGAGGGGCGGATTCAAACCCTGACCAGAGGTGAGGAGGTTTCGGCAGGCCTCAGCACCTGTATCCTGGCCTGGGAGGGAGAGTTGAGCTCCCATTGCTTTCGGTTCCGCCACCCAGACCGGTGCTCTCTGCGGCTTCCCAGCACACTCTGGAGCAGGGGGCAGCTGAACTCTGCACCTGGCCACACCCACAGCTCCTGCTGCTGCTGAGGGAATCTGCAAGGATCCCTACTGCGACCCCGAACTGAGTGAACTGAGCAAACCAACTGCAGGGGTCTCTGAAAGACAGAATCAAACCCTGACAAGAGAGGTGACAGGAGACACACAAACCAAAGTGCCACAACTGACCAGGACCCATCTAATCGTGAACCATTGAAGCCATGGGCAAACGTCAGTGCAAGAAATTACATAATAATACAAAGGGAAATAAGGTGACTCCAGAAGAGAGTGGCGATCTTACAAATACAAGACCTGAACTGAGCAATGAAGAGGAAACAGAAGGAAGCAACACCAAAATTCCTTTTTGATGATCATCGAAGCTCTCAAAGAAGATACGAAAAAAAGCCTTAAAGAAATAGAAGAAAATACAAACAAAAAATTGGAAGAGATGAACAAATCTGTGAAAGAAACATGCCAGGAACTAAAAGCCGAAATGGAAGCAATAAAAAAGGCACAAAATGAGGCAAAGATGGAAATAGAAAACCTGAAGAAAAAAGCTGGAAACACAGATACA
>PVIH01018539.1:0-38174 GCA_004025045.1 Sigmodon hispidus
GCTTCATACTCTCTAAGCTGAAATCCCTTAAAATAATTTGGTAAGAAATATATTATCACAAAGAAAAGCAAAAGGACTCCTGGGTGGAGATAACCTCCAAATGCATAATCCTGGAAATAATCCTCTATCACCATTGTGAAAAAGTGAGTAAAATTGTGAACATTTATCTGATCGGACATTTTAGAAGAAAGAAAAAAAATTTGCCTTACTCAGATGTAATGAGGACTTACGGTCAGCAGGTGTCGTAGTGCAGCAGCAATGGTGCTTGAAACGGGTTGGTGAGTAAGCCCAGAGGTTCTCTGCCAAATGCCTCCACAAATCCTACCAGGCGTGCACCCTCAGAACTGGGTCTCAGTAGCTCTTCTGCACGCAGATTCCCTCCTGGCTGCTGTGCCGAACACTGTGCACGCAAATGGGATCCGAAGCATGCTGCGGGCGCAGAATCCGGCAGGGCTCCGCCGCGCGCGGGCGCGGAATTCAGGGGGTTCGGGGAATTTGCCCCGCGTTAAGGCGCCAAATATCGTGGATGAAACCCGCCACCAATAGATATGTTTTAAATAAGATTTATTTTGTTAGTATCACGAGCAAAAGAAGGTTTTAGCAACGCGCCTAGCCACAGCCGTACGAAGCCGCCGTGCGCGCCAGGGCCGGAAATCCCACCTCTCCTTCCGCCGCTGCGCGCGCTGCCCCAGAAGCACCGCCTCTCCTTACGCCGCCGTGCGCGCTGGGCTGTAAGCAACGCTTCTCCAGTACAATCCAGGATTCCCACTACATCCTTGACTTTACAGAAGCTTCTTTGCTTCAGGAGATCCCACTTATTGATTGTTGGTCTTAGTGTCTCTGCCTATATTTAGGAAGTGGTCGCCTGTGCCAATTCGTAGAAGTGTATTTCCCACTTTCTTTTCTATCAAGTTCAAAGTGGCTGGGTTTATGTTGAGGTCTTTGATCCACTTGGATTTGAGTTTTGTACAGGGTGACTGGCTCGGATCTATTTGCATATTAAATCCATTTGTATCATAACCTTTGTTAGACTCCTTAATTCTCTGTTGAGTCTCTATCCGGTTGACCTATCCAGGGGTGAAAGTCTCCCACTATTAGGGTATGAGAACTGATGTGGGATATGAGCTTTAGTAGTTTTTCTTTTACATAGGTAGGTGTCCTCATATTAGGGGCATAAATATTCAGGATTGTAGTTCAACTATGTTCATAGCAACATTATTCGTAATAGCAAGAACCTGGAAGCAACATAGATGCCCCTCATCTGTGGATTGGATTAACAAACTGTGGTACATCTACACAATAAAGTACTACTCAGCAGTAAGAAAGAATGATATCCTAAATTTTGCAGGCAAATGGATTGATTTGAAGAATATCCTCCTGAGCCAGGTATCTCAAACCCAGAAAGATAAGCAGGGGTTGTATTCACTCATTAGTAGACTCTAAACAAAAAAAGCAAAGAGCAAAGCATGTACAAGCTGCAAACCACAACCCCTGAATAGCTTTGGATCTGAAACACCTGGGAGTGGCATCTTGGATCCCACTCCCTCTAGAGGAACACCTGACTCAGTCTTGATGATGGGGTGAGGAAATTGGATCTGCCAGGAGTGGATGCTGAACTGAGCAATATTGGGACCTTGTGACTTCCTGCCCATGCTGGGGAGGAGATGGGGAGATGTGGAGAAGAGAGAGTGACTGGAGGGGGTGGGAGGGGATATGGACCTTGAATAAGGATATACATGGATAGAAAATGTGACTTTATTCATAATAAAAAAAAGAAAGAGGAATAATAAGAAGAAAATAAGAACATAGAAACAACCTATTAGCCTCTCAAGTTAGGAATGAATTAACAAGCTGTGGTACATCTACACAATGGAGTACTACTCAGCAATAAAAAACAATGATATTCTATAATTTGCAGGCAAATGGATGAATATGAGCGAGGTTTCACAATCCCAGAAAGATAAACAGGGGATGTATTTACTCATTAGTGGACTTTAAACAAAAAACAAAGCATGTCCAAGCTGCAAACCACAAACACTGAACAGCTTGGGATCTGAACTGGCACTTTGGAGCCCATTTCCTCCAGAGGAACACTTGAGCCAGTCTTGATGTGGGGATGAGGAAAGTGGATTTGCCTGGAGCGGATGCTGAACTAAGCCACGTTGGGACCTGGGACCTCCTGTCCTTGCTGGGGAGGAGATAAGGAGATGGGGAGAAGAGTGGCTTGTAGGAGTGGGAGGGGAAGGGCATTTGAACAAGGGGATACATGGATAAAAAATGAGACTTTATTAATAATAAAAAAAACGAAAAAAAGTAAACAAAAAACAGTTTGTCACAAGGAAAAATGTGAAGTAAAGAAACTAAAAAAAAAGATTATTTGTCAAATGTTTTGCATTTGATAAACAAAAGAATAGCAATTGTAGATATTAAAAAAGAAAATAAAAGGAAATGAAAGCCTAGGGCCAGATGGTTTCAGCACAGAATTTTATCAGAATTTCAAAAAAGAGCTAATACCAGTATTCCTCAAATTGTTCCACACAATAGAAACAGAAGCAATATTGCCAATGTTTTGCAATGAGGTTACAGTTACCTATATATACAAACCACACATAGATGCTACAAAAAAAAAAAAAAGAATTACAGGCCAATTCCCCTAGCAAATATTGATGCAAAGTTACTCAATGGAATGCTGGGAAACTGAATTTAAGAACACATAAAACATTACCAACAACATCAGCAACAAAAACTATCATCCACCATGATCAAGAAGGCTTTATCAAAGAGATATTGGGATGGTTTAATATATGAAAATCTATCAATATATTACACCATATAAACTGTAGTGGTTTTCAAGCATTATTTGGGGGAGCTTAGAGGTGTATCTTATATTTGTTGTTTATTATAATTTGACCTTGTTTATTTTGTTGCCTTTCTCTCCCTAGACATTACCTCATAATTATTCCTGTTATATATAGTCATATACTTAATTTAAAAGTTTCTTATGTAGACAAAAAGAAGAAAGATGTAGTGGCATTCAGGAACTATTTGTGGAAACTTAGAGGCACATTTCTGGGTTATCAGGACCCTGAAAGGGGCTTGGCCAGACCCTATTGAGAACCAGGGCAATCTAAACTTTCTCCTGGCTTGGTTCCTATGTTCTTGGGGAACACATCAGCCATCCAACCTAAAACAACTCCACTCTCCAAAAATTGTCTTTAAGTTAAATGTATATCATAAATATTTGTATACCCATAAATAAATATTAAAACTTTATGGAATATATTACAAACATTTCTACAATAATAAACAAACTAAAAGAAAAAATAAAAATATTATATCATTAGATGCTGAAAAAGCATTTGACAAAATTCCCCACCACTTTATGACAAAGGTCTTGAAGTGATTAAGGATTAAAAAAATATGTAAGCATGATAAAAAATACACAGCAAACTTACAACACAACATTAAATTAAATGAAGAGGAAACTCTAAGCTAGTCCACTAAAACCAGGAATAAGAAAAAGCTGTCAGCTCTTTCCATATCTATCCATTATAGAACTTGATATTCTAGCTAGAGCAGTAAGACAATAAAAGGAGATCAAAGAGATACAAATTGGAAAGGAAGAAGTCAAACTTTCACTATTTGCAGACAATATAATAGTATAACTAAGTGACCCCCAAAATTCTACCAGGTAACTTTGCCAGCTGATAAACACCTCCAGTGATGTGGATGATGACAAGATTAACTTAAAATATTAGCTGCCCTAATACATACAAATGATAATCAGGCTGTAAAGAAAATCAGGGAAACAACACCCTTTACAATACTCACAAATAATATGAAATGTCAAAAAATAAATTAACCTCCAATAACTCTAACTAAATAAATGAAAGGCCTGTAAGACAAGAACTTTGTCTCTTAAAAAAAAAAAAAAAAAAAAAAAACTGGAGAATATATCAGAAAATGGGAAAGCCTCCCATGCTCATGGATTAGTAGAATTATAACAGTAAAAATGGCAATCTTACCAAAAGCAAACTACAAAATCAATGCAATCCCCATAAAAATTCTAACAGTTTTTTTACATACCTTGAAAGAAAAATACTCAACTTTATATGGAAAAACAAATAACCAAAGATAGCTAAAACAATCCTGTACAATAAGAACTTCTAGAGGTATCCCTTACTTCCAGCTCTACTATAGAGCTATAGTACTAAAAATAGCATGATATTGGCATAAAAACTAACAGGTGAATCAATGGAATCAAATCAAAGACTCTGATGTAAATATAGACACCTAGGAACAACTAATATTTGACAAAGAAGTCAAAATTATACAATAGAAAAAAGAAGGCTTCTTCCACAAATAGTGCTGGCATAACTGGATGTCTGCATGTACAAGAATACAAAAAGGTCTATATGTATCTCCTGTACAAAACTCAAATCCAAGTGAATGCAAGACCTGAGCATAAATCCAGGTACATTGAATCTGAGAGAAGAGAGATTGGAAAATATCATTGAATGCATTGGCACAGGAGAGAAATTCCTGAATAGAACACCAGTAGCACAGACACCAAGACTGATAAATGAGAGCTCCTGAAACTAAAGTTTCTATAAGGCTAAGGACACTGTAAGACAAAATGGCAGCCAACAGAATAGGAATAGCTTTTCACCAACACTTCATAAATATAACACCAGTAGCACGGACAGTAAGAACGACAATCAATAAGTGGGACTGCATGAAACTGAGAAGCATCTGTAAAGCCAAGGACACAGTCAATAAGACAAAACGACAGCCTACAGAATGTTACCAACCCTACAAGTGACAGAGGACTGATCTCTAAAATATATGGAGAACTCAAGAAACTAGAGCCCAAAACCCTAAATAACCCAATTAAAAAATGGCATTCAGAACTAAAAAGGTAATTCTCAGCAGAAGAATTACAAATTCCTGACAGGCACTTAAAACTTTAGTCATCAGAGAAATCTTTGATATACAACCTGTCAGATTGGCTAAAATAAAAGACACAGATGTCAGTCTATGCTGGAGAGGTTGAGTAGCAAGGGAACACTCTTCCATTGTTGGTGTGAGTGTAAGCTTGTTCAGACACTCTGGAATGCAGTATGGTGGTTTCTCAGAAAACTGGGAATCAATCTCCCAAAGGATCCAGCAATATCATTTTTAGGCATATACCCTAAAAATGCACATCTGATCAGTTTGTTCTGGACTCATTTCTAAGTTTCTTCCGGCTCAGAGGTTTCTCTATTGATTCGGGCTAGGTTCATTAATAGGTATGGTAAACAGTGAAGTTTCATGATGCTGACTTTGAGAAAGCTAAAGCAACTGTTGACTCTCTAATCACATGCATTCTTACACTGAGGAATGGTGTGCTCCTAGGAATCTGTGGAATCCAAGAGAACAATGGAATAGCAGAATCTAAAACATAGCATTCACTACATCAGTGCACAAAGATATATATATATATACATATGAACATTGCAATCTCATGGCGACCAGAAGTCCCAGGACCAAAATACATCAAAACCAAGGAGAATCAAACATTGTTTCTTGGTTAGAGAACATGTCTTTTCTTGTTGTGCTATTTCCATGCTAAAGACATCAACTGTATGAAACTGTGGCAAGAAAGAAAGAAAGAAAGAAAGGAGAAAAGAAAAGAAAAGAAACAAACATTAGATTCCTTATGTGTTTTGCTATGCTTAAAAGTTTTGAGTTTGTAATTAAACAAGTCATACTTTAAAAGATTCAAGGAAATTATGTGTGCTATAAAACCTGAGGTGAGAACAAACTAATGAAATTAAATTTGCTTTCCTCAAATGCAAAATGCATTTTCTTTTGGATTTGTTTCATGGTGAAAGGGTAATCATCCTCAAATTACAGTTTTACAGGATTTTTTAGCCAGTGGTTACATTGCTCTTTTTGATGCCATCTTTCTATTGAAGTTGTATACATTAAGATTTTTATATTGCTATGTGGAAGTAATCAGAATTGAGTGACATATACTTCAGTCTATGTTTCACATTGTGTATGTATGTGTGTGTGTGCCTGTTGTGTTTCTCTCTCTCTCTCTCTCTCTCTCTCTCTCTTTCCCCGTGTGTGTGTGTGTGTGTGTGTGTGTGTGTGATAAAACGTTCCTTGAAGGACATCAAGACAGAAGCAACTGAAGACTGAGAACGCAGAAAATACGATTGGAGGGAGAAAATTTAAACTGATTATGCACTAACTACAACAAATGTTCATGAACACTTTCCATAGAAACTAATTTTGACTCATGTTAGTAGGTTTGCAAGAAATTGATTACTCAAGCTATCTTCTTGATTGCCAAAGCAGATATCCAAACCGACTTTATAAATCACAGACATGACTTTTTCACTATTCTGATAGTGAAGAGCCGATAATCAATCTGTGTGGGAGCAAAGGTCAGGTGAGGTGAGAGCTCTCTATTCATGGTTAGATTTCTTAATTTGTTATATATGTTTTCTCACATGTGGGGATGGGAGCAAGAAAAATAGACAGCAAAGAAATACACACACACACACACACACACACAGGGAGAGGAAAAGAGGGCAGTATTGCATAAATATTCACTTGCAATATATAGTATAAAAGATTAATATTTATTGAATGGGTATATAAACAATCATGATAGAGTTTGAACCTTAAGACATTCTTGAAGATAGAAACTGTCCCATGCCAGCTGTGATCAGTGCTCCAGAGGGCTAAAACAAAAATAGAGCCACAACCCAGGTGTTTCCAGAATTGAATCTAGCCACGCCCTGTAGGGGTCATGAACTCAGAAGTTACACATCTGGGTTTCCCTAAGAAATGCCTGAATCCAGTACAGGGCAGAGAAGACAAGACTGACCAGAAAGGAACTTTGTAATACATATCTCTTTATAGATGTATTCACATTACATACATTACACACATATGTATATATGTGTATTAACCTATGTGACATATGTGTGTGTGATATATATGATGTGAATATATGGCCTCATTTAAGCTTACTATCCTCCTTAGTGAATCACCCTTTAAATATAGCCATGTTTCCCTTTTTGAATTTTAGATGCACAAATTATATCGCATATCGGAACCAATACTGGAAAGAAAAATTTAGCCTGGGAAGACCCTATTTTTAACAGTGAATAGAAAGTTTGCCAAATAGTTGTGAATGCTACCAAATTTCCAACCCAAGGAGACCCTTATTTCTTCCTTGTCCTCATACAAACAACCTGCACATCAGTGGGTATTTGTAGTGAGAAACTATGAAATTATGGGTTTCTGTAATACAATAACAGTTTTAAACAGTTTTTATTTACTCTGAGAAGTCCAGAAGTTCATCAGAAGTAAATAAATAAAGAAATAAATAAAAATATATTTAACTGTGAATCAGATTCTAGAACATACTTCACATTTGAAATCATTAAAACATTCATTTTGACTGAGACCATTTATCAAGTGAAATATGAAAGTGATTACTTTTCATGTTTTCCAAAGATAAGAAAAGCATAACATTCATATTGCAAAATTTAAATTTGTTCTGATGCATGCGTCATTTATGATGATTGATATAGCATAATGAAACACACATCAACTTATAATCCACTAAAATATGATTTCATATTGTAGCTGAAATCATGAAGACTGAAAATATCTTAATGTAAAAGGCTTTACATATTCCTTGTAATAAATAAATGACATACTAGAATTGATCATTGTTTACTGCCCAGGGAAGAATCAAGTCAAAAAATGTAATATTCTTCAACATATTTATCAGAAAATAATCCAATTCACCTCACTATTGACTTGGAGAATAAGCTGTCACAAATGACAACTCAATGAAGAATACCTTAATTCTTCAGAAGAAGAATTTCAGGAGTTAAAATTTCAGGAGTTGGATAATGTTTCTAAGAAAATGCTATAAAATATATCACCACAAGTATATATGTACATACACACACATATATACACACATATATATGTATATTTAAAGACTAAAAGAAATAAATAAAATTTCATAATGAAACAATTTTTATGGGGAACTTTAGAGGGAAAATACAGCTCAAACATTATATGTAGGAAAAGCATATGTATAATTTTGCATACTGACTAATTAATAAATTACTGCACATAAATCAGAAACATTGTATTGCCAAGAAAAAGAGTATTCTACTGAAAGCCCATGTTGTAGTTACCAAAATGAATACACACTCTACTCTTAAGACAATAAGGAAATAAAATGCTTACACTTTATTTAACAGCAAAAAGTGAGAAAACACAAAGGTATACCAAATTTTACCTATGGCTGTTTATAATCCTTATCAAAGAAGAGATTTAAACTTTAATATATGGAAAAATTTAACCACAATTTTTAATCTTTACTCTGACCTGAATGAGAACATCTGTAGTACTTTAAAATATGAGGATTTTTATCATTGGCAACATAACTTAGAAGATCTAAGGTCCCAACAGGCTCAATGATGTGTGTAGAGCTTCTGTCATGTCCAGTAACACATGGTATGTAACTTAAGAGAGAGCTGTACTGTCTCCACTACCTCATGCTCGTCCTCGCTCCCCCTCTTTCTCTCTCTCTGACATACATGAAGCATAGCGAAAATATTTACCTTCCTAACATATGTAGTGACATACATTGTACAAGCAGAGCCATTTTATGTAAACTTCCTAAAACAAAACAAGCGCAAAGATCTAGAAATGATGAGCCTGTAATAGTATCTTAAATGTTCAGAAATAATTTTAGAAATCAAAATTAATATTGAATTATTTTCCTTATGAAATATATGTCAATTAATATTCTATAAGAAGGCAAGGACAATAAGATACTAAAATGAAGACTGACCTTTATCTCAGCTGGAAAGTGATAAATATAATAACTAATGACTTTCCATCATGTAAACAAAAGGTCACTTAAATTCATAGAATATTTTTGATTGGATCAAATAACTATGCAATCCAACATTAATAGCACTTTAGACAATCATTTACAAGATGGGGAGATAAGGGGTAGACAGATTATAAACCCAACACATAAATTTGTGTGCGCAGTTACAATATCAAACCTATGAAGAAGGCATAACTTGTATAAAATTACTGTTTCTAGTTTTATAAAGTGAGCTAAACTTGGTTATTTTTAATGTCTTATGATTTTTTTCTGAATTATCTGGCTGTCAGACACTGTGCATTATTTCACAACTGCAAACTACATTTCAGAATTGAACTCGTAACAAAGCTCCAAGCAGTTGCATCTTCAAAACGCTTTATTCCTGGTACTGGAGACACTGCCCAGAGGTTAAAAGAGCTGAACTTTGACAGAAATACAATTTCAGTTCTCAGCATTTACTCTAAGCATCTCACAACCACCTGTGATTATAGTTTTGGGGGATTCAATATTCTTCTTTAGCCTCTACCAGATCTAACAAGCATTCACACACACACACACACACACACACACACACACACACACACACACACAAACACAAACACATATACATTCGTGTAAAATAAAATATATGTTATAAAAAATACCTTTAGCAGTAAAGATTTTTTACAAGGCAAGACTCATTGCATTTGTACAAAGTCTCTCCACCAGCTCTTGAGAGTCCCCAGGGCACTCTAGTGTATGTTGAAGATGACTGAGAATCTCCCAGTATTTCATTTTTAGTCTGGGGCAGAATTTTAAAAATATTGTCACTTAAAATAGATTTTCATAAAAATGTGTCAGACATCATTGACAGATAGTTAGTACATGGTTTTTGTAAACTGGCTTGCCATCTTGACAGCTAAATAGAATTACCATCATATATATTGTGAGATATTTGGCAATTTCTTTCATGCTACTGCACAAAATATAGCAATAGCTTGTCCCCCAAAATGATCACTTTTCTTCTCAGGTCTGACATTTTTGAGAGCATTTAAATAACATTTAAAGATTAATTGTTAGTGAATACTCACTTTAAGTGTATTTTCCAGGTTATAACTCAGTTTGTGTGAAATAAACAGCTCCTCTGAACACATTGAGCCCTGGCTGGCACCAGAAATGTATCCACCCACCGTCTTCTAAATGACAACTGCTGGTGCACTCAGTCTGATTAGAAATAATTTTAGATTGAATAAAATATGCTAAGAGCATGGTACACCTTTTTCATAAATACATTTTTTACTTTGATAACTCAGAGTTTGGGGGACACTTGACATGTTTATATAGCTCAGTCATGCCATGCACTCATTTGTTAGAAGACATGAATCTACAGTGAGTGAAGCAACTTGGGCTCTTAAATAAATACTGTATTAACATCAAGGCCTAATTTACTTTGAATTAAATTGTAATTCACTGTAATATACCTGCTTTAGAATATAAAGGGGTGATGACTTACTTCTGGAACTAAAATATGTTTTTACTTAAGGGCCCACCATTGTAGTAAGAAATGTGCTATAGCAAGAATATTGATTGGTAAAATGAGTCGTTTTCAGGAAATCAAATAAAAAATTTTGCCATGTTTTATTAATAATTATGAGAAACCTACCGTTTCCTTCACAGGAACTGAGGAGGGGTGGATTGGGGTATGAGAACAGAGGAGGAGGAGGGGGAGGGGCTGGGAGAAAAGAGCGAGCGGGGCGCGGGTAGAAACTAAAGCCTGGATGTAAAATACATAAATAAATTCATTAAGATATAATTGACTATAGGCATTACAGTAGGAAGTTTTGATAAAATGACAAATATGTAAAGACATTTGGTTGGTAATAACAGTGGAGACGTGTTCCAAAGCAAGGAGCATGTAGCCAGTATCGGGGCAGGCACGCGCTCCTCACAGCTATGTCCCACCAGAACTGGTTGATGTTGGCTAAAGGAGTGAAACCAAGCTCCATCTCTTCTCAGTTACCTTTCCTGGTGGTGAACAGCCCAGCTGATTACCTTTCATCCTCCTCACTCCTCAGAGATCTACACCGTTGATAAACTCCTCCGACACTGCTGTTGATGGACCTCTCTCCCTGGCCATTATTTTTCTTCCAGGTTTTTGCTTTTCTCTGTCTCTTTTAATGGTTAACATATAAATGGTTTACACTAGTGTGGTTCTCTTTAAGCATTCCATATTTTATCCAGTTTAATATTTGAATCTGACCGACATATCTGTTCCTCAAATAGTGTTTATCTTGTGTAAACACAAAAAGAAAGCAAAGACATTGCAAAGTAAATTTTCTGTTCTTTGTTAAATGCACAATACATCTCTGTCATCTATGGTCACTCTGATGGACTTTTACTTCTCTTTTTAAGTAGCCTTTGCCCTGTGTGTCCCTTAATTCCCTAATTCCCCCAGCCTCTGTTATGGTAATCTATTCCCATTCTCAGCTTTTATGGAGTTGGCTCTCTCACAGTTCACATACTGAGATTATTGAGTATCTGTCAATCTCTGGATTACTTTGCTTTATATCTTCTAAGATCACTGATGTTCCTGAAAGTGGCAAGATTTCATTCATTTTCAGGGCCAAATTATATTACATTATATAGATATACTATATTTTTTGGTGTTTGAAAATTTTGCATGTGTGCATAATGTATTTCTATCAAATTCATCACCCATTTTTCCCTTCTCTCTTCCACACCCGTACTACTTTTCTTTCTTAACACAATATTTGCTTTTTAAAAACTTACTGAGTTTGACTAGTGTTGTTTGCATGCATATAAGCATATCTAAGACCAACTAACAAGTATGAGTTCCTTCTCTGCGGCCACATCCTTAAATGGATGTAAGACAATCTAAGTAGTATGAGTATCTTTTGGGACTATATCCATAAAGACCCAAGGATCCTCATGAATGAGAAGAGAAGAAGAAAAGGACTATAAGAGCCATAAATAATGGATGTATACTACTATATTTTTTGAATCCTTCATCAATCCTTTGGCTTTCATATCTGGTGGTTGACAGCTAGTTCTATGGCATGTACTACCACAGTAAGCATGTGCATTACTCTGGATTCTGGAAATGTACTGACTTCATTGTCTTGGGATGTGTCTGAAAGTTGGATTCCTATTTCATATTTTAAGTATATTTTAGCTTTATGAGGAGAGGACTATTTGTACTGTTTTCTATGATAGCTATACCAATATATATCCACAGTAACTGGGAACAGGTAGGTTCCTTCTATACAATACTCATAATTTTACTTTTTGGTAACAGCTATTCAAACTGGAGAAGGTGATGTCTCCTCATTATAACTTAGCTGTCTCTGACGATTAGTGAAAGAGCAGCATCATTTCAAAGCTGTGTGAGGCACTTTAGGGTTGGTCATTCAAAACAAAGTTGCAGTGTCAATCTGTGACTTCACTTAGAGCAAAGAAGAAAGCCAAGATGGTATGTTTGTAACATCATTGATCAAGGTCTCGAGATTTCTCAGATACCCTCTGTGTTACAAACCACTGGTCTCCCTCAGGAAAGGTCATGCAAAAGACAGAACCTGGTCTAACAAAAAGTAACATGAAAACATGCAACCTGTATCCAAAGAAGAAAATCTGTGTCTTCTACAAAGTGTTCCCAGAATATGGAACATTCCAATTTTTTTTCATTTCCCATTAGTCACCCTGACCAATGCCTGTTGTGGAAGGATATTGTTCCCCATGTCACTACCAGAAAGCAGAAACATTGTCCCTTCTCTGTATCTTCATTCATCCTCCCATGTAGCAACACTTCACTGAGTTACATGTAACCCATTGTTTAGTATCCCTCACTTCATCCCCTTTGCTTATTGCATTTTGATTTTCCCCTCTCTTCAGAATTCCTACTTCAGCTATGGGCTTTAGAACTCTTTATTTTCTAAACAGTTCTCCTCATTATGCATACCCCTGAAGTATGCAGTTACATCTACAGCTATTCAAATCCTGATTTACAGTTATCACTCCCATAAAATTAAAGACTAGTTTAATTGTTTACAGAAAGACATGAAGGTCTTCACAGATTTAGGTTGTGCTTGAATTCTTGCTTTATTTCCTGCAACAAGTACTTTTGGTTCCAACTTCCCCTTAACACAACTTCAGTATAAGTTTCTGAATCTTTGGGCACAGGAGCCTTACTGAGCACTAGACTTTGCCAACAGGGTCCTTTGTTAAATTTCCTCTTCTTTAAATTTTACAAGCAATGTAATAAGTCTTTCTTGTTTCCTATGACTGTATATTCTCATACCATATGTAGGAGTCCCTACACCACTTGACACCATCTCATTTAGCCAAGATGAGTTTGTAGCTTTAAATAATAAGGCATTGATCTTTTTAGTTCCTAGGTTCCTATATAGCCAAAAGACATATCTGTTCTAAGAATTATTAAACAAACATGATCCTATTGGAACAATACTATATGTGCCAAGAACATATTTAAGTTAATTTTTTCCTGAGTTATACTCTCATCTGTGATTTTAATTATCTGTAAAGTTAAAGAGTTCTGACACAGACTCAAATAAAATTGTTATCCTATTAATTTTGTTTTTCTAAAAATGTTTTCTTCAGCTTTTTACAAATCTATTGATTTATAAAAATCAAATATGAAGTCTGAAATATACAAATAAAAATCTTCACACTTAATTTAATATTTTAAGTAAAACATAGATCTTATAAACTAACCATAATAATGTTAGAATTCCACTTCTTGGACAATCATGAAAGTTTTGTAGTTTCTTCTTAAAGTATAAATATCTTTTACATAAATTTCAACAGTCTCTCACCTTTCTATAGCAGTTAAATGAATTTTTAAATGTTTTAAAGCATTGTTGTTATTATATTTAGATGTTAATAAACTGCTCCTGATATTTCATTATTGTCTGAAATACTGTTCCATCATTTTCCTATTATGTTAATCAGGAATACATATTAACATATGATACATTATATTTTAAAAACTAAGTCTTTGAAAGAAACATATTCTATACTGCTCTTGGTCTTTTAAGCAAATTATCTAAAGGATATTTTCCTTATTGAGCATCAGGTCTAATTGCTTAATTAAATGACAGTACAGAATGGCTTTTAAGAACCCATCCCATTCTGTGAAGTGTATGTTATAAAATGTTTTAATTACATAATGACTGGTAAAAATCTTCTAATGCCAAAAATATACATAATGCTGATGTTTTAAAAAGTGAACAAATGTCACACAGCAGCACTGCAATCCATACTCAGCATGGTTGTAACAGGCATAGTACCTACTTGTAAATTTTCTTTGAAAAGACCAGAAACTAGAAAGAGTGCTTTAGTGCTTCTTGTTTGTTATTTTTGTCTCATTTTTTTTAAAGAATAAGTTTAATAGTTCTTGCCATATATGACAAAAGGTAAGGAAGGCCAACATGAATGTTAAACCATGTGCCCTTTGAATATATCATAGCTAATGTCGGCACATATCCCTGAGGTAATCAGGAAAATGCAGCATGTCAGCACTCTCACTCTAAATGATAGGCTGAGACAAGTATGTCAAGAACTTGGATGATGCTTATAAAACCCCATGAACTATCAGACTCAGGCTCCCCATTAAGGGTGGAGATTTTAAGTTTGAGTAATCTCTATGAATTGTCTACATCCCCTGCTCATTTCCTTCTCAGAAAAAGGAAGATCCAGGCTGTGATAAAGCTGAAGCTGCTGGATATGCATGCACTTAAAAATCATCTAAAACTGGGCATGGTACAAGGCTTTAATTCCAGCATGTCTGAGACAGAGGCAGGTAGGTCTCTGAGTTATCAGCCAGCCTTTTATACACAGAAAAGCTCTGTTTAAAAAAAATAAACAAAATATAGAATATAATAAAAAAAATTAAAAGCAACTAAGGAAATGTAACAAGGAACATATGTATACATAACCCCTTTTCTTTCAAACCAACTATTCAAGTTTTTGGTGAAATTATCTCTATGATAGGACTAGTATAGCAGAGAATGTGTTTGTATGGATGCATTAACCTTGGGGAGAAAAGAAAGTAAAATACCAACAGTCTATATTGCAAAGTACATTTTGGTAAAATTTTCTTCTCATACTATTCTTTTCATACCTTATATTTTATTGTTATAACTTTAGATATTGAAATTTCTTTGGACCTGCAGCTCTGGTTCAGTGGTTGCATTTGAAGGTGCTTTGTAAAAATGGAGCACAGAGTACCTGGAGGGAATCATGGGGGGTTATATCATGGAAGTACAGGTGATTAGGTAATTCTCTTGATACCCTTCACATAACACACTGATGGATAGCTGCACTCTGTGTGCACTTCCTATTTTTAGAAAACCTCAGCCCAACACACTGAGAAAAGGCAGAAGAATGACATTTCCATCCTTGGACCTGTCAGAGCAATGTCTACACAAGAAACAATGGTGGGAAAATGGACTGTAGCTTAGAGTTATTTAAGGCCACAGGAAAAAGACCCACTAATAGGAAACTAGGTGAGTTGTATGGGGAAGACCCAGGAATGTCCGAGGCTCAGAGACATAGATTGCATTCAGGAATGAAGGGCTGACATGAAAATGGACCTCACCCCAAGCAGGGTAGCCACAGATCTACAAGGGAGTAAGATGGCCTGCACTGTGCTGCACTGTGGACCGCATAGGTCTCTGTGCCCCAGGAACAATTCCTGTAAAGATTCCATCTACCCGTCTCTGTCTGTAGCTGGCTTTCACTGTGCCATCAACTCTGCCAAAAACTCTCACACACAAGTAAATAAATGCAGTACTTTAAAAAAATATGTGCTAAATGAGTATTAGACATTTGTTGATGATACATAAGGACAAGAATAACAAAAAAAAAAAAAAACCCCAATCATTAAATAAGAAAAGTAATCATTTCATTTTGCTTAGATTATTTTTTCCTCTGGAAACCATGATCTCCCCAAAGGAAAAGCTCACATTTCTCACAAATATCTTGCATGCTAATGATATAACATTGTATTTGAATACCCGTCCCTTCCATGGTGTGGTAGCCACCGAATTTAGCAGATTCTTGGCTTTGAAACAGTCTTGTCACATCTCAGAACATTGTTTTCTCCAAAGCAGGGAGAATTTTTTTTTTCTATTTTTAAGTCATATTGTTTTTGTAAAAATCTGATGTTTCAAAGTTCCTTGTAAACTAAAAGGCACATATTTCAATACAAAAATGACTTGTTAGAGGAAACTGGTAAGATTTTATTCGCTGTGGTAACCTCTCTGCTGTGTTTCAGATTCATTAGGTCTATGAAGGGGCGTTCAGCTTAGCACATATTAAATGAATGTACTGACTAATTTTGCTGAGGACTTTTGACTCCTTACAGACCCAGTGATACCTATTTGTAGCAAACTTCATGAGATCAGACAAGATAAAGCATTAAGCACAGATCTTTCCAGCATAGAAAATTACTTTTCATGCCTTTTGGGGGATGTCTAAATGAAAAAGTGTACTTCTGTTTTTAAAAAAGGGTTTTTTTTCCCTCTCTTAGATAACAATATCTCTAAACTGAGTGAATCCAGCATCGGAGAGTTTTGGAAATTTGAACACTGCCTGCAGGCTGACGGCCAGGCATCAAATGGAGGACCTCTTAAAGGTATTGTCCTGAGGAAAGTTCCTCAGAAACAATGCTATAGTGATTCTTTATCAAGCTGTACAGAAGGAACTATAAGCAGCATTATGTAGGGACACCAATTAATGTTTAAAGGGAAATTGTTCAGAAGTAAAACTTTGACAAACAGGATAGGATACCTGTGTGTGTGTGTTTGTGTTTGTTAAACATTTATGTGTGCATTACTTAAGTATATACATGCTTGTAGATGTTAATGCCCCAGGTCATATCATTCTTCTTTGTTAGAGAGAGTTTTTCACATCCTCTGAGGGTCATATATTATATTAGGTGCAGCAGCTATCTGAAGAGACCCAGAGATTGTTCTGCCTGTCAGCACTGGTTTCATAGCCTTGCTCACCTTGCCCATGATGTGGGCTCTTTACAGACAGAGATAGCTGACTGGCCTTATAAGGATATCTGGATAGTCAACTAGAGAGAACATTAAAAGAAAAAATGGCAATTAAAGCTCAGAACACCCTGTACAGAAAAGTTTCTTAAAAAAAAAAAAAACTTAAAGAAACAGTGTTGTAACATAGTAATAGAAGAACCTTTACTGTTCTCTTTACAATTTTGTCTCTTAGTCAACTAACTTTCTCCTATGGGGAAAGAGACTTGTTTGTAAGTGAGTAACCTATAATTTACCCACACCCAAACAATGGTTAGACACACTCAGAAATAAATGACATATTGGATGGATAGTGTAAGGGTGATGGTACTTTCCACCTTTCTTTAAGTAATAGTGATATTTAAGGCATGCTTGTTTATATGAACAACTTTCCATAAAAAGAGTTGAACATATACTTTTCAAATATATATATAGAAAAAAATTGATTGTTTTATCACCTTTTTGACACTGAGGAATTATAATAAAGTTCATGAAGATAAACTTTAAGGAGCAAAACTATCTGATTGATACAATTACAGCCAGTTCAATTTGTCTTTATTAAAACTGAACCTTTTGGCATATATTTTTGCTTAAAATGTGCACCTATTTAGACACACATTTTTGCTTTACTCAATGAGTTTAAAATTATTTTTGTAAAGGCCTTTTTTTGTTTTGCATGAATTTTATTCATGATAAGTATTGACAGCCTCCAGATACACCTGGATACAAGCCTCACTCTATGGAGAGCCTTGTACTTTCTCAATGCCCTACTTCGCTGTCATTTTGAATTCATATTTCCAAGGTTAACACTCTGTCCATTCTTTATTTAAGTACTTAGCTCACACTCAGCATCCCCACTCAATAAAACTCACCTCATATTAGGTGGAAGATATCAGTTTTGTCTTGAAATTCTAATCCTTTCAATAGATTTCCAAAATATATTTTAAAAAAAGTTAGCTTTGGAAGGGATTTGAAAGAATTTTAAATCATTTCGTTCTAGATGTGAAAATATTTTCTTTTCTCTTTATATAAGTACACTATCCATTTTAACATCTATGCATAAACATTTTGCACATGACCTACATATTCTCCCTCCCATTCAGACATTTTTTGAAAGTTTTAACAGTAAATAGTACTTATTGTCTGATAACATGTCTTGTTTAGTTTCTAAGAAAATACTTCATGGATAGCACCAACATTGTTCAAAGAAATAAGCATTAAATAAGCATTAATTGAATGGTTTTCTTAATGTTTCATTGCATTCATATGTTTTATTAGCCATGATGCCAGATGGTGAACAGAAGGTCAATATGGTTTTTATAGCAGAGTGGCCTAGATCTAGCATTGTTACTGTATACTTAATTTGAAATAAAATGATTTACAATTGTGCTTCTGTTGGCAAGTCATATATGGATCACCATCCCTAACTCATAAGATGGTATTAATGGTTAATAAAGTTGATATTTGGAGAGCACCTACCACAGTCCTAATGTTCACACAAAGTGAGTGGCATTATTTTAAATATTGTTTTAATTATTTTTTGTAATTTTTTGTATTTAAAAAGTTTTTGTTTTCTAATACTCTTCACTGTTCCCCCTTCTCCCCGTCCCTCAACCTCACCCTACCCCATCTCTTCCCTAGGGAGGGCAAGGAATCCCAGAGTGAGACAGTTCAGTTGGGCATATACAATTGAGATAGGTCAGAGACCCTTCCCCAAGTATTAAGGCTGAATAAGGCGTTCCTCTGTAGGAAATGGGCTCCAAGAAACCAGCTCATGGTCCTACTTCAAGAGGACAACTGTTCAACTCTCATCTATACTTGGAGGGTTTAGTTCCTTTCCATGAAGGTTCCTCAGCAGTTATTTGAGTCAATGAGCTCCCCATCGCTCAGGTCATCATCTCCGTGGGTCTGATTCCCATGATCTCATTCCCTTTGCTCATACACTCTCTCTCATCTGTCTCTTCACTTGGACCAGGAGCTCAAAGTAGTACTTAGCTGTGCATCTCTGCCTCTGCCTTCATCAGTTGCTGGATAAAGATTCTATAATAACAATTATTGTAGTCATTTATTTTATTGCAGTGGAGTCTTGTTTAGGCACAGTTTCCACTATTTCTTGGAGTAATAGACTGGGATACCTTGTGGGTTCTTGAATATTTTTTTAGTAGCAGGTTTCTCTCTAAGCCCACAATGACTCGCTCTATCAAGATACATATTTCTTTGTTCTCCGTTGCAATAAAATTTACTTGCAATGTATCATATGAAGTATTAATATTTATTGAGGGGTATATTACTCTCACAATACAAATTGAATCTTAAGACTATTTTTGGAAAGAAGAACCATGCCAAAGCTGCTGATCTGCTCCCCAGAACACAGGAATGAAACAAAGCCAGAACTTTGTGTCTCCCAATGGATTCTGGCCAAGCCACAAAGAGGTCCTGATTCTCACAAGCTACTAAGTCTCCCTAAATAAAGCCAGAATCCCACTATATTTCCCCTTTTTGTCTAGTTAAGAACACTCTAAACTAAGTATAAGACTATGTACAATAGAAAACAAAAGGAATCATTATAAGGTAATATCTCGGGGAGAGAAAGGCAAAAACCTAATTAAAGTAAAACTACAACTACTAAACAACAAGTATAAGGTATATCCTAACTGTCTAGATTATTGGTAAGTGTCAATGTACAAGGATTACTTCAAAGCTGTTTATCTTCAATAATAAAATAATAACACCTGAATGTTCTTTACTAACAGATGAAATGGTAGTAACCTAACTGTCTAGTCTTCAACCCCATCAAGACCTGAGAGGGAAAATATATTACCTAAAAGTTGGAAGCACAAGAGAGTAACCTTCAAGATTTATAAGAGAACAGTGACAGTCTGCTCCCTGGACAGTCACCCATGGCTTTTCTGTGCAGATTGAGCATCTACCATTTTGGCTATAGGCATAAAATATCTGATAGATTTCTTCAGAAACAAGGCAGTTTTGAAGAAACCATCTTATTCTATCCAGGCATGTTTTAGCAGTCTCTATCATTCATTCTGCTCGTCCAGATTGGACAGCATGTGTACTGACAGCAGTCAAGGCAAGGACAGTTGTGGTGATATATTACATATTTTAATAAAACCTGAATTATTGGGGAGACGGCACACAGTCAAATTCTAGGCAAACAGCTCGGGAATTTCTTGATCCTTGAGTACAAGTACAAACGACTAAGATTTAATAGCACACACCTTTAATTCCAGCACACGGAAAGCCAAGAGTGGTGACGTATACCCTTAATCCCATAACTCCAGAGACAGAACATCCTCTGCTTCTGTGAGTTCAAGGCTAGCTAAGAAATATAATAGTTCATACCTTTAATCCTAACCTGGGTGGGATACAATTGATGAGAAGAGTATATGAGGCCTCATAGGAACTCAGCACAGGCAGAAGCAACCGGCAGAAGCGACCTGCAGAAGCGACTAGGAAAAAGGCTGAAGAAGTTGCAAGACAGCTGGGTGAGAATTTACTGTGGTGCTTCTCTCTGATAATTCATCCATCCCCCGATATTTGGCTCATAGTCTTCTTTTCTACAATCCAAATTTGTGCAACGATACTTGGTAGCCAACTTTGGAATACGAATCCCTCCCACCTAAAAAGCTGCTTACCAGACAGAACAACACGTGACCGGAGGAGTAATTATTACCTGGTTCAGCTGTTGAGTTAGCTTCCAGCTTTAGGTAGACTGGGCCACACATGTTTCCATTTTACTTTTATCAGAGTAAGTTTTTCAGATAGTGGCCTCTTACTCCTGGTGGGTTTTGGGTTCTTCGGGCTGCTATCACACTAGGTAGCTGCCCTACTTCTCAGCCATTTAAATCGTCACTGACAACTAGCTTGGTGAGTACAACAGATTTTTTTTTTTTTAAAAAAAAAAGGGGGGGGCATAATTTGTTTAAGGCAATGGAGGATCATTGGCCATTCTGTGATCTTTCTCTTGAAGGTTTGATATTGGAACCAGTAAAGAAAAAGTAAAGTAGATGGGGTTATCCTCATGTTTGTTATGATTTTTTTTGTTGCTTAACTCCTATTCTATCATTAAAGAAGTCAATTAATGTGAATGCCAAGAAAAAGTCTTTAAAAAGTCTTTTAAGAGGGAACTCAAAGACATTCAAACACAAACAGAGGAATATAAAGATTGTGTTGGGATTTTGATGGAGATAGCACTAAATCTGTAGATTGCTTTTGGTAATATTGCTATTTTTACTATGTTGATCCTACCTTTCTGTGAACATGGAAGATCTTTCCAGTTTTGGATATTTTCTTTAAATTGTCTTTCTTCAGTGACTTAAAGTTCTTCTCAAACAGATCTTTCACTTCTTTGGTTAGAGTTACCTCAAAATATTTGATGTTATTTGCAGCTATTATGAAGAGTAATGTTTTCTTGATGTCTACTTAGCTTTTTATTATTTGCTTATATGAGGGCTATCAACTTTTTGAATTAGTCTTGTATCTTGCTACCTTACTGAAGGTGTTTATCAGCTATAGGAGTTCTTCTGTATAGTTGTTGGGGTCACTTGTGTATACTGTTGTAACATCTGTAGATATAGTTTGACTTCTTTCCAATTTGTATGCCCTTGATCTCCTTTTTGTCTTATTGCTCTAGCAAAATATTCAAGAACTATATTAAATAGATATGGAGAGAGTAGACAGCCTTGTCTTGTTCCTGATTTTATTGGTATTGCTTTGAGTATCTCTTCATTTATTTTGATATTGGTTGTTGGTTTGCTGTAAATTGCCTTTTCTATGTTTATGTATTTTCCCTGTATTTCTGATCTCTTCAGGATTTTTATCATGAAGGAGTATTGGATTTTGTCAAAGGCTTTTTAAAAATCCAATTAGATGATCATGTGGTTTTTATCTTTCAGGGTTTTTATACTATGGATAACATTAACAGTTATTCATATGTTGAACCATCCTTGCATCTCTGGGATGAAGCCTACTTGATCATGGTGGCTAATTCTTTTTGATATGTTCTTAAATTTGGTTTGTGAGTATTTTATTGAGTATTTTTGCATCAATGTTCATGAGGGAGATTTTTCTGTCATTTTTTTCCTTGTTGCATCTTGTTTTGCTTGGGTATCAGGGTCGCTATAGTATCATAAAAAGAGCTTGGCAATATTTCTTCAGTTTCAATTGTGTGACACAATTTGAGCAGTACTGATGTTAGCTCTTTAAAAATCTGGTAAAATTCTATACTGAAACCACCTGGCCCTAGGCACCTTTTGCTTGGGAAACTTTTAATAATTGCTTCTAATTCCATAGGAGTTATATGTCCAATTATGTCATTTATCTACTCTTCATTTAATTTTGGTAAGTGGTACCTGTCCAGAAAGGTGTCCAGTTCATTTTGGTTTTCCAATTTTGTGCAGTTACAACATTTGAAGAGTTACCTCATGGTTCCCTGGATTTTTTCAGTGTCTGTTGTGATGTCCTCACTTTCATTTCTGATTTTACATGGTTTGAATATTCTCTGTCTGCCTTTTAGTTACTTTGGATAAGGGTTTGTCTATCTTGTTTACTTTCTCAAAGAATCAACTCTTTGGCTTATTGATTTGTTTGTATTTTTCTGTGTTTTAATTAAATTAACTTTATCCTAGAGTTTGATTATTTCCTGCCATCTACTTATTTTGGATGAGTTTACTTTTATTTGCTCTAGAGCTTTTAGCTGTGTTTGTTAAGTCTGTTGTGTGAAAATTTTCTACTTTCTTTTAATGTACGTACCTAGTGCTATAAGCTTTCCTCTTAGTACTGTTTTCATTGTGCCCCTTAAGTTTGGGTATGTTGTGAATTCAATTTTACTAAATTCTAGGAAGTCTTTAATTTCTTTATTTACTTCTTTCTTGACCCAGAAGTGGTTCAATTGAGAAATTTTCAGTTTCCATTAGTTTGTATACTTTCTGTGGTTTGTGTTGTTGTTGAACTCTAACTTTTGTCCATGGTGATCTGCTTGGATACAAGGGGTTATTCCTATTTTTCGTATCTATTCACATGTTTTATGAACAAATATGTGGTCAGTATTAAAGAAAGTTCCATGGTACTGAGAAGAAGTTTTATTCTTTGATATTTGGGTGGAATATTCTGTATCTATCTGTTAAATCCACTTGAGTCGTAAAATCTGTCAGCTTCCTTATTTCTCTGTTCAATTTTTGTCTGAAAGATTCATCTATTGGTGAGAGTGGGATGTTAAAATCTCCTACTATTGGTGTGTGAATTTCATGTAAGTTATAAGCTTTAATAATATTTCTTTTATATGTGTGAGTGATCTGATATGAGGGCATAAATGTTCAGGGTTGAGAATTTCTTCTTGATATATTTTTCCTGAGATAATTAAGTAATGTTGTTCCTGATCTCTTTTGATTGGATATAGTTTGAAGTCTATTTTGTTAGATAATAGAATAGCTACAACAGCTTGTTTCTTGAGAACATTTACTTAGGAAGTCTTTTCGCAACCCTTTACTCTGAGGTAGTGTCTGTCTTTGAAGTCAAGATGTGTTTCTTATATGGAGCAGAAAGGTGGATCCTGTTTTTGTAACCAATGTATTAGCCTGTGTCTTGTTATAGGTTAATTGAGACCATTTATATTAAGGGATACTAATGACCAGTGATTGTTAATTCCTGTTATTTTTCAATGTAGTGTATGTTTCCTTTTGAGGAGATTACCTATTGATTGTGGCTTCTTGGGTTTTTCTAATTTTGTTAGTTTTAAGTTTACCTTCTAATGCTTTCTGTAGGGCTGGATTGTGGTTAGTTATTGCTTAAATCTGGCTTTGTCATGGAATAACTTGTTTATTCCATCTGTGGTAATTGAGAGTTTTGCTGGTGTAGTAGTCTGGACTGGCATCCGTGGCCTCTTAGTGTCCTTATAACATATGTCCAGGAACTTTTAGCTTTTATAGTCTCCATTGAGAAGTTGGGTGTTATTCTGATGATTCTGCTCTTATAAGTTACTTGGCCTTTTTCCTTTGCAGCTCTTAAAATTGTTTCTTTATTCTGTGTGTTTAGGGTTTTGATTATTACGTGGCAAGCAGTCTTTTGGGGTGATCTAATCTATTTGATGTTCTCTAAGTTTCTTGTATCTTCATAGGCATTTCCTTTTTTAGGTTAGGAAACTCTTCTTCTATGATTTTGTTTAATATATTTTTTTGTGCCTTTGAGCAGGTATTCTCATTTTTTCCTATTATTCTTAAGTATGATCATATCATGGTGTCCCATATTTCCTGTACATTTTGTGTTATGGCTGTTTTTGTTTTAGCATTTTCTTGACTATAATATCTATTTCCACTATCAAATCTTCTACACCACAATTTTTTTTCATCTCTTACATTCTATTGCTTATACTTGCATCTGTAATTTCAGTTCATTTCTTCAGATTTTCTGTTTCCAGAATTCCCTCAGCTTGTGTCTTCTTTATTGCTTCTTTTTTAGTTTTAAAGTTTTGTGCTATTTCATTACCTGTCTGTTTCACTTTTTTGGTTTTCTAGTCTTTCTTTAAGATTATATTTTTCTTCCTACTTTTGCCTGTCTTTTCTTCTAATTTTTAAAGCAGTTTTTACATTTCTTCTTTAATTTGCTATCATCATTTTTATAAAGATATTTGAAGGCTATTTTCTGCTGCTTCTTCTATATTGCAGTGTTCAGGTTTTGCTGTTGTAGAACCATTAGGTTTAGTGGTGCCATATTGCTCTTTATGTTGTGGAATGAATTTTTGAGCTGGCAACTACCCATCTCTTCCATTAATCAGTGCAACTGTTGTCTGTTTCAGCTAGCTGTCTTTGGTCTGTTAGGTGCTCTTGGTGCCATTGAAGCTCTTGGAAAACTCAAAGACAGTGAAATCCATATCTCATGGAGAAATAAGATCTTCAGCTGGAGCTCTTGGTTTCAGGAAGCCTCTCTTGTGATGAGGATCTCTTAAGGCTTGTCTCAGGGAGCATCTCTTGTAATGGAGGTCTGAAGCGACTGTGTCTTAAGAAGCAGCTGAGTTTGGAGGGATGGGTGATTTGAGGAAATGGATTGAGTTTTATGGAGTAAAAAGTCAAATGTGGCATATGGCGGATGTAGATAGTCAGGCTGGCAGGCAAGGGTCCTGCTTGCTTGCCTGTAGCTGGTGATAAAATGAGTTAAGGGACATAGTTTTTACCCTATTGCCCAGACCTGGGGGCTGTAATAGCTGGCATGGCTAGCTGTCTGGGAGCAGGGTAACTCATCTCTTGTGCTATTAATTTATAAATATATATATAATTTATATTATATAATGGAATATATAATTATAATATATATATAATTATATATTATTTATATTATATATAACAGAATATATATAAGTGTTATATATAAGCATATAATACTATATATAGTATTTTATATATATATACACATACTTAATGTTGCTGTTATCACACATATTCACATCAAACTGCTATCCTTCTCCACAGATTTTAGGAAGCAATTAACTGGGAGAGAAACATGAAGAGAAAAGATAGGACATATACCTGTGGAAATGAGCATTTCCTCTTTGAAAACATATAACTTCTTTTTTGCCTTTTATTTTTATTATTTTCTTCTATTGAAAATAACCCTTCTTTACATACTGTGTCCTGATTGAAATTTTCTTCCTCCTTCAATTCCTCCTCGTTCTTACTCAACTCATAGCTTTTGTAATTTTTTACATTTCTGTCTCTCATTAGAAAATAAACAGCCTTGTAATCGGTAATAATAAAATAAATTAAAACAAATAAAAACATATTAGAATATGACAAAACAAACCAAGGAAATAGAGCTCAAGAAATTGTAAAAGAAATAGTTAAAGACAAAGAGACCCAGCTGTCTATACACTTAGGAATCCCATAAAAACACAAAATCAGAAGATATAATATATAAAACAGGATCCATCTTTGTGTGTGTGTGTGTGTGTGTGTGTGTGTGTGTGTGTGAGAGAGAGAGAGAGAGAGAGAGAGAGAGAGAGAGAGAGAGAGAAAGAGATTAAAAATATTATTAAAAGGGAAATAGTCCAGTTACTAAATAATGAGTCAAGATGGGTATTTTGCTTGCTATCATAAACATAAACAACAGCACAAGTGTAAATTCTTCAATCTACGTAGTGACCTTCATTAAAGGTATGCTAGTGAAAAGATGCACAAAGCTTATGGGAGTTTCCAACCATATCTGGTTTGACTTAAGCCCCACTCCAAGTGATGGAACTACCCAACACTGCTTCAGTGACCAAAAACCTGAGACTAGATAGACCAGAAACCTAGCATAAAACCAAATACTATGATGTACCAAAGGAGCATATGCTGTACTCGAAGATCAATGTCTTGCTCATCTATCATCACAGAAGCTTCCTCCTCTGACAGATGGGGACAAATACAGACACCACTTTAAGACAATATTCAGAGAGTGATAGGCCCTGGAGCACTGAACCCTAATCAGGATGAACCCATCAAACCCTCCCCTTATGGATCAGGAAACCCTGCAGAAAAAGTGGCATAAAGACTGTAAGAGCCATCCAAGAAGTAAAATACCAAAGATCCAAGACCTTCTAAATGCAACAGGAACAACATACATATGAGCTCACAGAGATGGGGCCAGAATGCACAGGGTATCTGCAGCAGGTGGAACTGAAAGATATATGGATATGTGCCCCAGTCCTAACCCAGAAGCAATTTCCAGTTGATAATAACTGGGGAAACAAGCTACTTTTAAGGAAGGCCACATGCCGAATAGTAGATGGCAAACAGAAGCAAACTCAATAGCACTTTGGAAGTTTCTTCCCTCACGTATGTGATTTTTATCAGCCTATAAAGTTACAATTCAGAAGTGTCTTTCTTCGTGTGACCAATGAAATCACAGAGTGGCTTCAGAGGTGTATTAATAGCATCTCAGCTGATAAAAATAAGTCCTAGGTTGTCAAGGTTTTAGGCTGATTGAAGTTGTTTCTTCCCAAAACAAAATTTTATAGTCTTATTGGTAAGATAGCCAAAAAAATTGAAGTTACAGTGAGGGAAAGAATGAAGTTGTAGTTGAAGACAATACAGTGTCAGGCCTTAATCATAGCTCCTTGCTATTTAACTTCTTGCTTGAAATAATCCTATATGAAAGAAGTGTTGCCTCAGAGTTAGACACAGAAGATTTTGTTACCTGTGCTGGAATTCCTGACTCAGCTAGAGAGAGGTTTCTATTTGATTCCTAAGAAAAAGTCTTTCTTTCCTCCCACATTCCCTTCGTTTTGTCTTTTCTCTTGTCTCACATTTGTACATCAGGATTTTATAGTGGCAATTTCATTAAAAAAATAAAAATACAGTGAATTTAAAATATCTCTGTTTTTAAGAAACCATCTTTTCCTTTACAGATACACTACCAGATGCTTGAAGCCCTCATGATTTTCTTAGCCTCCCGACCAGAAAGTCACAGAGAACATTGATAATGTAAGTTTTTTTAAGATTTATTTAATTTTAATTATGTTTTATATGTGTTTATGGAGGGGTATATACATGTGCATAAAAACAGAGCCTACAAAGTAAAGATAAGGCATAGGATCATCTGGAACTAGAGCTTCGGGTGATTGCTGTCAGCCAAACATGGGTTCTGGAAGCTGCATTGGGTTCTATTGTAAAAGCCATATGGGCTCTCAACTGATGAGCCATCTCTACAACCCTCCTAGTTTTATCATCATTATCATTAAAACCATTACTATTATTAATATTAGCTCATGATCCTGAACAATTGACTGTTTGATTTGCTATTTAATTTACTTTTTAAAATACCCATTACTTCTACAATGTATAAGGGCATAATTCATTTTTTTCCATTTGATAGATCTAAGGACTTTTTTAAACATTGCCTAAAAAACCAATCCCTGCTATTTTCAAATGTTTTTTGACACTGGGATAGTGAAGTAAGAGCAAGAATCATATCAAGAAAAAAACAGTGGTAATAGATTTTCAGGATGGCAGCTCCCCATGGCTCCCAAACTATTAAGAGAGCACATTCTAATACATGATTTCCCAGAGACATCAGGAAAAGTATCAATGAGAAAAACATTATTGAACATCTTTCACTGTGTGATATGGTGACAATGGGGAGCCCAAGTAGTAAATAGAGTATGCAAAGAGATGGAATTAGAGGGCCTGGCATATCTGCACAACTGTGGAAGATTACAGGTTAATCACATCGTAAAGATTTGCTGCCTTTGGATCTTTGTGGGTGAGGATCAGATAATGTGTTCCAAGGCTCCCAGCAATTAAGTTCATCCTTGTATTACTTTAAGGGAGGTAATCTTCTCATCTGTGACTCCACCTTCCTTAGCATACCTATCTAAGAAAATCAACTTAAGATGACTATTTTACTCCACCACTAAAAGAGATTGCCAAAGCACATCTGGTGGCTCACTTGTGTTACACCAACACATGAGATGATGAATTAGGTGGATCACTGAAAGTTTGAGGCCAGTAAGAACTACAGAGGGAACTGCAGGCCAGTCTCTGTCTTGGTGTCAGCTAAGGAGTGAGAAATTTTCTAAATAAACTAAAAGCAAATCCACCAAACATATAAGATGGTTCCAAAGCCTTCTACAAATATATGTTGTTAGATATAAATTTTAGATAAATAGTTTCTTCTCATGACATAGCTATCTTCAATATTAGAGGATATTGCAAGAGAACACCTGAATCATATTAATATGGCTGTGGTAGTTTGAATATAATTGGTCCCCATAATCTTACTATTATGGTACTGTTAGAAGGTATGGTTTTGTTGGAGTGGGTCTGACCTTGCTAGAGGAAGTGTGCCCATTAGAGTTAACTTTGTCGTTTTCTATGCTCAGGATACCAGCCAGTGAGCCAGTTGATTTCTTGTTTTGTGCAAGATGGAGCACTTCAGCTCTTTACAGTGCCACATCTGCCTGCCTGGTGCCATGCCCCCTGCCATAATGATTATAGACTGAACCTTTGAAACTATATGGGAGCCACCCAGTTAAGTATTTTCTTTATAAAAGATGCTGTGGTTATGTTCTCTTTTAATGAAAGTCCTAATAGGACAATAACAGTATTTTTAAGTATTGTGATTATTATCCATCAGAAACTGAAGATTTACTGAAATTCTTGCATTTTAGTTGAATATGTGACCTCATTTGATAGAAAATTTCAGAGGCTTAACATTCACAGAAGAGCAAACAATAATTGTTCTGGGCTTGGTAGTTATTTTTGCTCATTGATAAAGCTCTAATAAAATGGCTTATACTAGGCAACTATAAACAATACACAGTTCTTGTTCTATTCTTACATTCTTGGAGCTTGTAAGGTTAAAAAAACAGGTTTCCAATGGATTAGTTCTCTTATGATGACTTATATTTTTTGTAATAACAATGCTCTATTTAAAAAAATAGTAAACAGAAGAAAATATTTTGAATATTTTTATTACAGAGAAATCAGAAAGGTTTGTGGGGATTTTTCTACTCTCAAATATTACATTGTATTTAAATAGTATATAGTACTATTGCTGGAATGGATTTCTTTGACAAACAAAGCAGAGGGCTTATTTAACCCATTGCTCCAGGTCAGGGGACATCTCTGCTATGAAGTAAGAAGCCTTAAGCAGTCTATCACAACAAAAATTAAAAGCAGAGAGAGAATGAATGTGTACTTGTTTCTTTGTGCTTACCCTCTGTCTGTTCTTTACCATCAATGATGTTTTGCCCAAAGAATGGTGCTGCCCACAGATGACTGGGTCTTCCCACATTAATTAATGTAATCGAGACGATGTCCTAAAGTCACACCACATGGTGACCCATAACTAAACCTGTTTTTCCAAGTAATCCTATTATTTGTGTTTTATAAAACAGAACTGTGAACACTGTTTTTACATATGGGAAACACATATGAGCAAAAGAGACCAAGTATAGAATGTCACCTAAATCTCTCTTATAAAACTGTTAGTCTCCTTTAGATAGATCAAATGCCAACAATAGCTTCATGAGTTTTAAGGCCCTTCTTACAAATCCGTGCTTGGTAATTAGGATTAGAGCAAAGCAGGGATGCTTAGAGTGAGGTGGTTCCAGAGTCCAAGGAGTCTCTGGGCCTCTCGACACAACATCACTACTCCCAGCACAGCCCCATTGCTCAACGATGGCCTTTCTCAACTGTCAGCCTCTCAGGCTTCCACTGAATAATAATCATTTTCTGTCATTCTAATTGGAAGTAATAAATAGCTACATGCTGGATGTTTTAAATAATTTACCATTTTACGTATTTTTTCCAAAAGCTATAAGAAACAGGATCATTAATCCTCATCTGCAGATGTAGAAATAGGGACACAAAATCCTTTCATGTTTTCAAAGAAGCATATCCAACAAAGAGAAGCTATTGCCGATGGGGAGATAGATTGAGTGCTCTTTAGGAACAGCTGATGAGGCCTGGAGTAAAAGTAAACTGTCTTATGTGACTTTTCACTTACTTATAACAGTGGTCATGAGGGTTGCATTTCTAACACTGAGTCAAGGATTAGAAAATAAGATTTAAGTGGTGAAATATTCTATAACCTAATGGTCACACAGCTAGTATATTTTAGAGTCAATATTAACTGTCGAATCTGCTTAAATTTGAGTCTCAACCAGAAATCTGCAATCTTGAATGTTTTCCTATTTATAAGAATGTTTAACAATGGGAATTTCTTGTGAAGCATATTCCTTTTTTATTTTTATTTGTTTTTAAATAAAGACTCATTTTTTAATTCATGTATCCCCTTGTTCAGACTCCCTTTCCCCTCCTGCCCTTCCCAGTCACTCACTTTTCTCCCCATCCCTTTATCTCCTCCCCAGCAAGGGCAGGAGGTCCCAAGGTCCCAATATGGCTTAGTTCAGTATCAACTCCTGGTAGATTTACTTCCCTCACCCCAACATCAAGGCTGGGTCAGGTGTTTCTCTGGAGGGAATGGGCTCCAAGGTCCTGGATGAAGGTGTTTCAGATCCCAAGCTATTCAGTGGTTGTGGTTTACAGCTTGGACATGCTTTGCTTTTTGTTTAAAGTTCACTAGTGAGTGAGTGCATCCCCTGCTTATCTTTCTGGGTTTGTGATACCTCGCTTAGGAGGATATTCTCCAAATCCAAATTTTGAGATATCATTTTTTCTAACTGCTGAGTTACTCCATTGTGTAGATGTACCACAGTTTGTTAATCAATTCTTCAGTTGAGGGGCATCTAGGTTGTTTCCAGGTTCTTGCTATTACGAATAATGCTGCTATGAACATAGTTATTTCTTGAGGATGTAATTTGAATGTACCCATGGACATCCTAATAGGAAATCTTCAAGTTTTTATGTGTTGATTGGAAAGATTTTCCCAAAATCTTTACTTTAAGACAGTGTCTGTCTTTGAAGTTGAAGTGTTTTTTATATGCAGCATAAGGATGGATCCTGTTTTTGTATTCATTGTTCAAACCTGTGTCTTTTTATATATCAATTGAGTCAAATTATATTAAGGGATGTTAGTAACCAGTTGTTATTAATTCCTGTTATTTTTGGTAATTGTATGTGTGTGTTTCCCTTCTTTGGGTTTTCCTTCTGTGGGATTATTTCTCACTTGCAGCTTTATGGGTATATATACCTTCCTTAGGTTGGAGTTTTCCTTCTAGTGCTTTTGTAGGGCTGAATTTGTGGATAAGTATTGTTTAAATGTGGTTTTGTCATGGAATATCATGTTTATCTATGGTGAGTGAGACTTCTGCTGGGTATAGTATCTGAGCTGGCATCCATGGTCTCTTCCTGTCTGTACAACATCTTTCCAGAACCTTCTAACTTTCATTGTTACTATTGAGTAGTCAGGTGTAATTCTGATGAGTGTGCCTTTATAAGTTACTTGAAATTTTTCCTTTGCAACCCTTAATATTTTCTTTACTTTATAGGTTTAGTGCCTTGATTATTATGTGGAAGCCAAACTTTATTTTTTGGGGGGGCAGGAGTCTATTTGGTGTTTTATAAGCTAAGATTAACAAGTTCTTCCTTTGGATGTGGAAAGGGTAGTATGTGGAGAGAGTGTTGCTCTGAATTATTTAACTCTATAGGTAATGACTGTGAGTAGCCCCACTGTATTCAGACAGGACAACTGTTAGGGAGAGATTGCCCAGAATTTGCTGGTTGTGACTTATTTTCTTCTGAAACTTATCTGAGGTTTTATATACATTGGAATTTTTGATTTTTGTTTGTTTTGATTCGGGGATTGCAATTTAACTACAACGCTCTTTGCTCTACCACAAACTCTCCCATATATACTTTCTTAAAAATCATACTTTTTTCTTTTTTATTATGAATAAAGTCATATTTTTCATCCATATATCCCCTTGTTCAAACTCCCTTCCCCCTCCCGCCCCTCCCAGTCTCTCTCTCTTCTCCCCATCACCTCACCTCCTCCACAGCAGGGGCAGGAGGTCCCAGGGTACTTTTACTGAATTATTACTATTACTGGCATATATGTATTTATAAACATAATTTGTTAAGTTCATGTAATGTTACCTGCATGCATGTTTCATGGCTGATCATGTAGCACTGCCCAACCATTGCTGAAACCTCCCCCCGGAAGACTACCTGTGTTGATTTTTCTTCTTTATCCATTTCACTACATCTGAAATTAATGAAAACCCATAAGGATGGGTATATGTGTGAGAAATTTTGTTTCTTAAATCTTTTGAAGTGGGGTGGGCTATACATAACTCATATTCTGGCCATCTTCTCGTATCAGCCTATATAAAGAACATGGAAGAAAGAATTTCCCACTGTTGGCAGCTTGCTCTGCCTCTTGAAAATTCATTCCTTCACTGGCATTAGAGCCCACTTTTACAGGATTCTGCCAAATATTGAAGTCCAGCTGAGAAATTCAGTCTTATGGACAACTACTAGAGTTTTGGAACTGTGCTTGGTAAATAGCGATTGCTGAACTGGCTAGACTAGAGCCTGTAAAGTATTCTAATAAAGACAAACACACACACACACACACACACACACACACACACACACACACACACACACACATATATGTTCTGCACATCTAGGTAACACTGACTAATACACCTCCACTTCTCATTCCAGATTTACTTAGTCACCTGTAATCCTCTGTGTAGTGCTTAGGTCTCAAGGCTTTTTTTCATCCTATTTGGTATGCTTGTTGGTGTCATCCATCTTCAGCTTCTGTTTGGGCAGTCATATTGGCGAGGCTATATAGATGTAGCTCCTGACATTACTAGGAAGCACAATCTCACAGCAACTCCCTGGTCTTCTGGCTCTTATAATCTTCCCTCATCTGTGACATCCCCTGAACCCTGGGTGATGGAATATTTTGTACACATGTCCCACAGTGACTGGGATCCACAACTCTGCATTTTGATTGAGTTTTTTGAAAATTTTGATTTATAAAACTACAATTTAAAAACAAACTACTACTACCTTCTCTTTGTTTTAACTCCCCTAATACCTCCCCAAATAAAAAAAATAGATAGGGAATGAAGTTTTTCTTTTACAAAGTATAAGAAAGTGCTCACTGTGAACCTCTTGTTCTACTTGAGGTCTCCCTTGTTGAAGTGAACTGAGTGAACTTTCAAGGGTACAATCTAAGTCATATCAACACTTGGAGTTGGGACCTTCTCTGGTTTTCCTCTGCAGTCTCTGTTCATGTCTTCTAGGCCTTCAACCCTTCCTACATAGACTATTACTATTTTAATTTTATACCTGCCTCAATTTACCATTGTTTTTATATTTTTAGGAAAGTCATGTTTTAAGATAAACTAAACATGTATAATTAAATAAAATGTGGGGAACATCAAGTATTCACGCACTTTCTCTACTCCCTTCTAGATCAAGCAATATGATATTATGACCAGTATTAAACATTTTTGCTTCTGCTGTTTTCCAGCTAAGGAAACATGAAGAGACAGTTCTGACTTACAAATACCCATTTGTTAATAATGTGATGATTGACGTCCACTGCCTTCATTGCTCCCTAATGTAGTAAACAGTGGTGTGGTGATATTATGTTGGTGCTCTAACAAATATTGTTTGCCTGGTGATCAGCTAACTAGCCACTAGTAAACCATAGAGGCTACACAGTGGAGGCACACACCTTTAATTCCATCACTTGCAAGGAGGAGGCAGAGAGATGAGGAATTCAAGACTACCTTTGGCTATAGAAGGTTGATCCAGTTTGAAAAAGAAACAGAGACAGGTGGTTGAGGTTTATGCTCTTGATTCTGCCAACTGGGATCTCATGCCTTGGATCGCAGTCCTTGGGAGCTGCATACATTTAATCCCGGCACTGGGGAGGTGGATACAGGAAATAATATGGCTGTGCAGAGAGAGGAATATAATGTGAAAGGAGACAGGATTCAGTGCCCTTTCAGAATGAGGAGTTGGTGAGGTAAAAAGTGGTTGGAGCTTGCTCCTTTTTCTCTCTGATCTTTCAGCATTTACCACTGTATCTGGTTCTGGAATTTTATTATTCAGACCAATTATGTGGAATGATGTTTTGGTCTCAGAAATGTAAAACTAAGTCTAGAGTTAGAAATAAATTATGAACTTCCAGTATCTGCATAAGAGAATCAATCAGTTGGTAAGATTAGAAACTGATGCTGATGTTTCATCATTGTATACATAGTTATTTAGGCATGAAGAGTAAAGCAAGAGATTGAAGATAACCTTATAAGCCTACCCCTCCTGCTGATCGCCTGCAGAACTCTCTAGAGCTCCCTTGCAACTTGAAACTCTACTGACATGATCTAGAGGGTAGAACAGAGCTCACAAGTACAAGATTGTTTTCAACTAAAGGGCATCAGGGCTGTTTTCATGAGTCTAAAGTGAATCAAAAGAAATCAAGAGCATAGTAGAATGTCTAATAAAATTATTTATTGTTAGGCACTAATTTAGACTCTAGATATAAATAGTGTTGTCACCATATGTGGAATTTAGCTCTATATTACCTTCATAGAAATTAGAAATAAACTCCTTCTTAGGAAGTTCAGTAAGACATTCAGACCTGTCTTGTGTTAATTCAAGATCAGGCACAGAAAAAAACACATCCATAAAATTATCCCCTATGCTTCCACTTCCAGAATTAAGAGAATACTGGATGTGACCATATGCATCTGTGGCAAAACCAGAGTCAAGAAAAAAAGTCTTTGGAAGTAAAGAAGGATGCAGAGAAAGAGCACTAGTGAAAAATTTTAAATTCCTACCAGGAATATCTCCAAACTACCCAGAAGAAGAACAAGTTTTATTTTCTCCCATTCTTCTCTAATTCATGTCTACCATGCTATTCTCAGTCATGTCCATTCTATTATTCAATGTAATAATGGATTAAATGAATAACATGCTCATGATTCAAACAAATAATATAAAATACATTTTTAAGTGGGGAATATTGCTGTAAAGACATAAGGATATAATCTTGTTTTTGCACAATAATTCATGAAAACAAAATTTTCATTCTACAAAAAGTTAAACTTTAAATCTATCCTGAAATCTATCATTTAAAAAGCCACTTGGGGATGGTAGGATTTGCTTTAGCTTATGGTTGCAGTCCATCTTTGAAGGAAGTCAGAATGGGAAATGAAGCAAAGCCCATGAGGAATGCTGCTCTACAAGGCCTGCTCAGCGATTTTGGTTTCTGGTATTTTTAGCATCCAGGGCTACTTGCCCAGAGGTGACATCACTTATGATGGACTGAACCCTCCCACATAAATCACTACTCAATTAATGCCCTACAGCCTTGCCTGCAGACCAATCTGAGGGAGGTATTTCATGAACTAAAATTTCCTTTTACCTGATTCTCCTAGTTTTTACAAGTTGATAAATACCTAACCAGCACAGCAACACATAATGGGGTGTAATAAAAGTAAGACTATTATATATGTGCTTATAGTTAAACAACTATAATTCTACCTGTTAATTTTATCTTGCATTGACCTGTGAATTTGTGTAAAGGTATGTGTCTATTTGTGTGGGAAAGTGAATGTGAACATCAGGAGGAAACTGACCAGAACCAGTTCTCTACCTCTTCTCTATAAGTTCCTGAGACTGAACTTGGTTTCTAAGGCTCACAGCAAACCCCTTTACATGCTGGACCTCAAATATGTATTTAAAAACTACCAAACCTGGGAAAGTAAACATCAAAATCTAAAATGAGTTTTGTCTCTTTTTGTGTTTTTTGTTTGTTCATTTATTTTGTTTGAAAATAGGGTTATTTGTCCCTGTGGCCCTGGTTCTCCTAGAACTTGCTCTATACATTGACCGCCCCAGACCTCACAGAGATTCATTTGCCTCTGCCTCCCAAGTGCTGAAATTAAAAAGGTGTGAATGACCACTAACTACCTGGATAAACTTAGTTTAAAAATAGAATCTAAAATTTAAAATTAAATTCTTACTAAATAAAATTGTATACTGAAGTGTAATCCTAATTAGTCTTCACAGGTAAAAACCAGAGTCAGACAACCAGGGTGAAAGCTGAAAGGTCTGAGAAGCAGAACAGCCAGACACCAGTGAGAATTCTTGCCTTCAAGAAATCTCAGACTGAATGGCAGAGGCATCCTTTCTCTATGAATCCTCATAGGCAATGACACTGAGATCCTGTTTCCACCTCCCTAATGTTCTGGGATTCAATGCATGAGCCTCCACAGGAGGGTTTTGTTTCTCTTTTAGACGGTTCAGCTTTGTATAGCTAAGAGTGACCATAAACTCCTGATATTCCTGCTTCCTCCTCCCAACTGCTGGTATTAAAGGTGTGAGCCACCACTGCCTGGTCTATACAGTTAACTAGTGACTAGTTACACACTCTGATGTCCAGGCAAACATTATTTGTCACAACACAAAATATCACACAACAGTATATCATAGGTAACAATAACTCATATATTCATGTTTGCTAGTTACTATGTTTAATGTTTAAATAATGAGTTAATTCAATAGGTAAATAAATAAAAATAGAAAGGTGGACAAGAAATTTGTGATACCCATTATTAAATATTTAGGAGGCCTCAAAATATTTTACAATCATGGCAAGTTGAAGTTTCTATCATAGCATATAACTGTAGCCTCTGATAACAAATGCTAAGAGAACAAAGCCCTCTAAATCAACAGAAGAAAGTTTACATGACCACACAAAAACAGTAGGGGAAACCACAGGTCCTATATGGATCTGCCCCAGCTCCTCTGCATATATATTATGACTTTTAGATCAGCATATATATGGGATTCCTGATTATGTGAATTATGTAAACAAGTAGGTTTCAGATTGTTATGCTTTTTCTTGGGCTCTTTTATTTTCTGTTCATTTGCCTTGTCTAACTCCAGTGTGATTGTTTTTGTGTAACCATTTTATATTTTATTTTTGTTATCTCATAGAAGCCTATCATTGGTTTCCGCTCCTGGACCAGTGCTGTCTGCAGAGTCCCAGCACACTCTGGAGCATGGGCGGATAATCGCTGCTGGTCACCATACCCACAGCTCCGGCTGAGGGAGTTTGCACGGCTACCCACAGCCACCTCGAACTGAGCGTGCCAACAACTGCAACGGTCTCTGAAGGACAGACTCAGACCCTGACCAGAGAGGTGACAGGAGGCACACAAACCCGAGTGCCACAACTGACCAGTACCCATCTAATCGTGAACCACTGAAGCCATGGGCAAACGTCAGTGCAAAAAATTACATAATAATACAAAGAAGCCTATCATTTTCTAATAAGACACAGAAAGCTGGTAATGTGGATGCAAAGAAACTGAAAGCAGGGAGCAAGGAAATTGTAATAAAGATACATTGTATGAAAAAAATAATTATTTTCAAAAAATGCAGGGGAGTGCGTATGGTTCTTTTTTTTTTTTTTTTTTTTGAGAAAGGAATATTTCGTTTTTTATTATTATGAATAAAGAAGTCACATTTTCTACCCTTGTATGTCCTTATTCATAGTCCCTTCCCCCCTCCCACCACATCAGGTCATTCTCTCTTCTCCACATCTCCCCATCCCCCCACGGGCAGGCAGTCCCAAGGTCCCAATAATGTCTCCACTCCTGGCAAATCCAGTTTTCTCCCCTCAACATCGAGACAGAGTCAGGTATTCCTCTAGGGGGAGTGGGATCCAAGAAGGAGTATTTCAACATATGTTTATTTCCAAATGTTAAGATTCTACAGAGATCA